>JBBHKE010001954.1:345967-391129 GCA_037447655.1 Zygnema cylindricum
AGGCAATCCTCTATATCCCAAAGTAATCATAAATTAGATAACATTACATGATCTAAGTAAATTGACTTTGGGAGCTGCGGTGTGTATCTATGTCAAGATGCTTTATGCTTCATGACATGAACAAACTTTACCTATAGCGCGTAAAACAAAGCTTTCGCTTTGTTTATAGCGCGTTCATAAATAATGCCGGCTCTAACTTAAAGTGCAGTTTAGATTGCCGCGTGTAATAGCGGCTTTAGGGCCTTACCAGTAAAACCGTAAATCACTGCACCGTACTGGACCGCGGTCCAGGAATTCCCGCGATCGAATGATGTCTTCCCACCTGGCGCCAGGTCATGCCACGTCACTAAATGCCAAAATGACCATTCCGGGATTTCGGCGATAATGTGCGCCGTTAGATTTGACGTGAAATTCAATCTCGGCCGTAATAAATACTTGCGCGATATTTGTTTCGCTTTCGAAACAAAATGCGCGATATCCATTTCAAACAAGTACAGTACTTCGTATTTCGTAGAACTGTATCTATGTGTGGCGTCGAGGGTTTCAGTTAAATGAATCTAGTACATTACAATAGATTAAATACTAATGAAACCCTATATCTCCTAACGGACTTCTACGACAGACTGGTTAGAGCTAACGGCTACGCCGCGCTCTACTGGTCGGGGGTTCGAGTCCTTCCGGACTCAACCTTTCGTTGAGAGTGGCTTAAGCCACTCTTTAGTCCTTCCTATGGAGTTGAGGCAGCCATGGCTCCATTGTTCTCTCCCTCTCTCCTTCAGTGACTACAACAAGTATGGGGGCGAGAGAGAGAGAAGAGATAGAGGCAGGCTGCCCACTTTTTCTTTTCTAATAAATTTAGACCTAGAAAATATATTAAAAACTACTTATTTCAACAGTTTCCGGCACGCTCGACAGGAGATAGAGCCATGGTCGCCTATGCTATCCTGACGGGGATATATATTAGGTTAGTAGATTTTACAAAAATAGATTTGACGGGCCCAAGATTTGAACTGGGTATCTATCGTCCGTCAAAGTAGCTAGTAGCCAGTAGCCTTAGCCAACTTATCTAAAGTAGAGATGTATGATATAGCGTATGATAGTTATTTAAATGTTTACACATCAGCTATCTTCAATCAACGGGATATTTAGACATAGATAGAGTTTGTAATGTACGGGGTACGGCACATCCGAAACGGATACCGCGCATTTTGTTTCACGGGCGAAACAAATATTGCGCAAGTATTTATGACTGCCACGATTGTAATCCGGCTTGATTGGACAGCCACAAAGCATGCCTAGATCACGCAATAAGTTTTTGGCGGTTTGCGGTCGACGTCATATCAATCGCCACGTGGCACAATCACATTGGATTACGGCATCTCCAGGGATTCTAGGAACGAATCCAAAAATGACATGTGTCGACTTTTGGCCATGTCGTACAATGGTCGTACATAAAGTACAACGGCACGTGTACCTTTATGTACGATACACTATTATGATTGGTGCCGTACTTTAGTAGATAGAGTTTTAGAGAGAGATAGGACTTAGAAAAATTTGATAGACTGGACCTTCTCTCCTAGAGAGCTGCTGTACAAAAAGGTCAACTTTGACCCTACATCACTTACTGCTCAGGGGAGCAATTTCAGAGATTCTTTTTGCTTTCCACTCAGGGGAGTCTAACCTTTAGAGGGGTAAAGAAGGTCAAAGTTTTTTTCCGCCAGGGTGGCAGTTATTCTTGGTGAAACACAAAGGGGTCAGGGTTATCCTAGAGGCTTCGTGTGAGCTGCCTAATCTGAGGTCCTATGGAGGTCTCAGAGTTGCATAGAGATGAGGTTTTTGTTCAGCTCCTAAATAAACTATACAGCGGAGAATGTAACTTTGGATGTCTTTCCTTCTACCAACACTTTCAGATCTACCGATCCTACAAGAGTAGTAGTGACTATCCTCCCATCCCCGTACACTATCTCTACAGTGGGAATTTTTGTTATCTTAGTGAACAGGTGTTTATCCTTACACATGTGCATAGAGGGACCTGAATCTACAATCCAGCATGCTTCACCTTTCAATCCACCGAGAGCACATTTCTGCTTTCGTGGAATTTCTACCTCATTTGTCGCTTCCAACTCCTCATCCTATAAGAGCTCATCTTCCTCGTCTTCGGATTCCACCTCATGTACTTGTGTCACAAGGGCCTTTTTATTTCCTCTCAAGGTTCCACCGGTCTGTCCCTCCTTTGACCGAAGCTCGGTTAGCTTAATGGACTCCGCCATATAGTTCCCCGGTTTGTTACAAAAATGACATAAACCCTTGGGAGCCCTTGGTCCGAACTCGTCGGTCTGATTTTTCTGCTCCCCTCCTCCGTAATTTCCGACCGGTCTCCGGGAATCCTTGTTCCTCCAATCGGTCCCAGCTGCTAAGGCTTGCCCACTCTTTCCTCCCATTCGGATCTCAATTGTATTCTCCCAAACGAGAAACATTCCTATTACTGAGTTCCATATCCACCTTGACTTTGGCAAGTCCTGCACACGGTTGATTATGTTCTCGAACTCATCGGGTAATTTCATCAGTAGACAGTTAATCTTTTCTTTTTCACTAAAATCGTTTCCAACACTCTCTAGTTCCATGAAAAGTGTAGCAAGCTCATTGCAAAAATCCAACATCTTCCCCCTTTTGTATACCTACTCCTTAACTTTCTGATGTGCCAACTGTTGTTGCTGAATCCTACCACTTAGCTACATCTCTATGAGAGCCATCCAAAGATCGGATGCCCTTTCTACCTGCAAATGAGGACATGCAAGTCCTTGAGTAAGATGGCGGAGGATGAAGTGATTTGCTGCCATATTGTTGAAGTCCCAGGTATCAGTATCATTCTCCTCCTTCCTCGGAATAGGTGACATGAATGCTGAACCAGTTGCTATTGGTGTGGTCGTCTCCTTCTCCTTTCCTTTGTCCACCACCTCTCCTTCCTTTGTCTCCTCCGTTGAAGATGGATCTGCATCTCTAGTGAATCAACCTCATGTAAACCTGTAGAAATTAATGGTTTTTAAGTATTTTCTAGGTTTGAATAGAAATAAAGAAGCGGAGGCAGTCTACCTCTAACTTCTCTCTCCAACTCTCAAACTTGTCGCAGTCACTGAGAAATTGGAGAGGAAGCTAGAGCCATGGCTACCTAGGCTATCCTGAGGTTTACAGGAAATTTATATTAGTCAAGGAGTTATTTACTAAAAGGTTTGTGCCGGCGACAGGATTTGATCCTAGTACCTGCCGGCCGTGAGAGAGTAGATAGCCGGTAGCCTTAGCCGTTAAGTCTAGAAGTAGTCTTACATTGTATATAGTACGATAATGATATAAACATGTACACGTAGGATAAATCATTTAACTATAACTGTTAACGGGATACATAGATATGGTAGTGTAAAAGTACGAATTGCGGTACGGATAAGAAATCAATACCACGCAATGATTCCGTAAGCGAAACAAATACCGTGCATGTATTTATTACAACTACGATCAAATGCGAGTTTAATCGGACGGTCGGAATTAGCGCCGAGATCGCGGAAGGAGAATTCGGCGGTTTGTGGGCATCGCCACAGCGGATGACACGTGGCGATGTAACATTGGAGCGAGGCATCCTCGAGGATTAATAGAGTGAATCCGGATATTCCACGTGTGGACATTTAGGCCATGTCGTACAATGTCCGTACATAAAGTACACCGGCAGCTGTACTTTTGCGTACGGAACTGTAATCTGAGTGGTTCCGTACATCAGTAGATAGAGTCTGTGAGAGAGATAGGACTTAGAAAAATTAGAAGATAGGACCCTCTCTCCCTGAGAGCTTTTGTACAAAAGGTCAACTTTGACCCTCTATAACTTACTGCTCAGGGGAGCAAATTCAGAGATTCTTTTTGCTATCGACTCAGGGGAGTCTTGCCTTCACAAGGGTGAAGGTGGTCAGAGTTTTTGTCTGCCAGGGTGGCAGTTATTTTTTGCTTAAACACAAAGGGGTCAGGATTATCCTAGAGGCTTCTTGGAAGCTATCCACTCTGAGGACTTATGGAGGTCTCAGAGTTTCAGGTTATGTGCCCACCCTCTAGGGTACCAATCTTTAATGGAATTGGCTTCATATACTAGGAATGTATGATGAAACGAGCTATATGCGAAAAAAGGTATTGGGGGATAGTGAGTGGACGGCTGGGGCTTCCATGAAGTCTTGGAATTCCTCCAGGGTTTAAAGGAAGCAGATTCACCAGGAAAGAGGATTCACCTTCAACGGAGGAAACAAAGGAAGGAGAGGTGGTGGACAAAGGAAAGAAAAGGAGGCGACCACACCAATAACAACTGGTTTAGTATTCATGTCACCTATTTTGAGGAACAAGGAGAATGATACTGAAACCTAGGACTTCAACAATATGGCGGCAAAGCACTTCATTCTACGCCATCTCACTCAAGGACTTGCATGTTCTTATTTGCAAGTAGAGAGGGCATCCGATCTTTAGATGGCTCTCATAGAGATGTACCGAAGTGGTACGATTCAGCAACAACAGTTGGCTGATCAGAAAGTTAAGGAGTATGTATACAAAGGGGGAAATATGTTAGATTTTTTCAATGAGCTTGCTACACTCTTCATGGAGCTAGATAGAGCGGGAAAAGTTTTTAGTGAAAAAGAAAAGGTTAACTGTTTACTGATGAAGTTACTTGATGAGTTCGAGAACATAGTCAACCGTGTGCAGGACTTGCCGGATTCAAGGTGGATATGGAACTCAGTGGTAGGGATGATTCTCGTTCGAGAGAATACGATTGAGATCCGAAGGGGAGGAAAGAGTGGCCAAGCCTTGGCAACAGCGACCGATTGGAGGAACAAGGATTCCCGAAAACCAGTCGGAAACTTTGGGGGTATGGAGCAGAAAAAACAGGCTGACGAGTTCGAAATAAGGGCTCCCAAAAGGTTTATGTCATTTTTGTAAGAAACCGGAGCACTATATGGCATAGTGCACTAAGCTAACCGAGCTTCGGTTAAAGGAGGGGCAGACCGGTGGTACCGCGAGAGGAAAGAAAAAGGCCCTTGTCACATAGGTACTTGAGGCAGAATCCGAGGATGAGGACGATAAGCTCCTTTTGGATAAGGAGTTGGAGGCGAAAACTGAGGTTGAAATTCCACGAAGGCAGAAATGTGCTTACGGTGGATTGAAAGGTGAAGCAGACTGGATTATAGATTCAGGTGCCTTAATGCGCATGTGTAATGATAGGCACCTGTTCACTAAGATAAGAAAGATTCCCATCGTAGAGATAGAGTACGGGGATGGGAGGATAGTCACCACTACTCTTGTAGGATCGGTAGATCTGAAAGTGTTAGTAGAAGGAAAGACATCCATATTAACATTCTCCGATGTATTGTTTTTTCTGGAGCTGAACAAAAACCTTATTTCTACATCTATATTAGATGATAAGGGTTTTTTCACCAGCACTAGGGAAGGAGTCTTTACTGCTAGTTTTGAGGAGGATGTCTATTTCATTGCTGAGAAAGGTAGCCATGGGATGTTTAGGCTGATCTTAAGTAATGAAACGAAGAAACTTTATTATGCTGGTGTTCATGATATTATGATGTGGCATAAGAGGCTTGGGCATGTGAATCTAGATAAGTTAAGAAAGATGAAAAAGATGGGAGTGGTGGAAGGGATTCAGTTCAGTGAGAGTGATGATATAAGTGATAGTAGTGGATGTGCTCAAGGTAAAGCACACAGATTACCCTTTCCTAAAACAGCCACCTATAAGGGAGAAAAAATTCTAGATCTAGTACACACAGATATTTGGGGACCGGCTTGAGTGCCCTCACCGGGGGGGAAGAGATTTATGATGACTATAACGGATGATTGGTCTGGTATTCTCGAGTGTATTTTTTGAAAAACAAGTCAGAAGCTCATGATTGTTTTAGACAATATAAAGCATGGAGCGAAAAACTCCATAAACTCCAATCAAGAGAGTACTAATCAGACCAAAAAAGGACTCGGCTGTGGAAACTCCAGTAACAACTCTACCCGAAGCGGGAGACGTGGTGGAAATTGATTCAGAATCAAGGGATAGCAGAGAAGCTGAGTTTGTTCAAAAGAATCCACGAGAACCATCTATTCCGGCCTCAAATTTTGAGGGGGGGAGGAGAAGTAGTAAAAGACTGCAAGAAAAAAAGGTTATTAACAAGGTAACTAAACTATCTCATCAAGATGAACCTCAAACTTATGGAGAGGCGATGACTTGTCCAGAAAGAAATCGGTAGAAGACAGCCATCAATGAGGAGATGGCCTCAATTATAGCAGCCGATACTTGGGAGCTGGTGGATTGTCCAACTAACCGAAAACCAATCGGTTGTAAGTGGGTTTTCAAATTAAAACTTAACCCAGATAACACAATCGAGCGCTACAAGGCCCGATTAGTGGCAAAGGGATTTCCACAAAAAGAGGGAATTGACTACGAGGAAACCTTTGCCCCGGTGGTCAGATTTCCCTCCGTCCGCATACTTCTCAGCGTGGCAGCAGCGGAAGACATGGAAGTGCACCAGATGGACATCAAAACAACCTTTTTGCATGGAGAATTGGAAGAGGAGATCTTCATGCGACAACCCGAAGGGTTTGTGGAGGAAGGAGAGGAGAGTAAGGAATGCCGGCTGATTAAATCTCTTTATGGTTTGAAACATGCGCCTCGACAATGGAATAAGAAGCTTGATGAGTTTCTTACCGGTCAGGGATATATCCGGATCAGCTCAGATCACTCAATCTATGTTTTAGAAGATGAGGAAGGTTTTATATTTATTGCAATTTATGTTGATGATTTGCTTGTCTTAAGTAAATCAATGGAAAAAATTAATAAACTGAAAACCGATCTTAAAAGGAGATTTGAAATGAAGGATATGGGGGAAGAAAAATATATTTTGGGATTTCAAGTAGAAAGAGACCGAAAAAGAAAAATTATAAGATTGACTCAAAAAGAAGGAGTAGAGAACATGTTTGAAAAATTTCAAATGGATAAGGCTAATACTTTTACAACTCCAATGGAGTTGAAGAAGGGAAGTGAGGGGAGTGAGGAAGAAGGAGTCATAGTTTTAGACGAGGAATTATCTCCTGAAGATCAGAATTTCATGCAGACTATTCCTTACAGACAAGTAGTGGGAAGTCTAATCTATTTTATGAATTGTACCCGGCCGGATTTAGCTGCAGCTGTAGGAGTGCTGAGTAGAAGTCTAAATGCTCCCACTAAGAGGGATTGGGAGGCAGCTAATTTTGTTTTTGAAGATTTAGTTTCGTGCGTATGTGAAATTTGATGCGCACGCGACGTTTCGAGCGTATATATTTACGTTATATACTGTGGAGGTTCGAAAGGATTTGTGGATTGGGGGAGTAAGTGTACGAGCAAAATTAGAGTTACGTGTGAGTGGCGCGAACAAACATTTGAAAATGTACGGCGGATCGCGAAGTGATCCGATATGAAATATGAATTTAAGGTGACGAAAAAGTACAAATCACTAAGTGTCAAAATAACCAACGTAAATTACATAACTGTCATTAAATAAAACTAATCGTAAGCGTACACCTGAAAGTCAAGCAATCGTAAGCGTACACTTGTCTGCAAATACGACACATAAATTAAAGTGTCGATATCCTCATTAATCACGTAAAATATAACTATTTTAATCAACACTAAATCATTAATTCAAATAAGACAAAACATTGATGCTTCAAATATTTACACCTACGCATCCAAAAATCCGCGTCATAAGTGACAACTTGCTTAGTCACTTGTCGATAAGTCCACGTAGTGAACCGACATCGCATATGTACGGTCCACTAGATAATGTGTCATAAAAACAATGTGGTCCCTTAAAAATCGGCTGACGCCATCCGCCTTCCACATGTACCACGAATCACTTGTCAAACAATCCGTACCATACAAATCTTGTCCGTACCGAAATCACGTACTTCGTCATAAATGTCGCGTGTCAAATACGACGTTCCGTACCGGCGGCGTCACATTTAATAAATGCGGTCTGTCGCATTATGTTTCATATGGCCGGCGTACTTTTCAAATCCTTCGAATATTTCAAATCGAATCGCGAAGCGATCCGCCGTCCATTTCCATTTCGTATTCCGTATTTTTCGTATGCTTCTTCGCGTCACTTAATTTGTACTTTTTCGTCACCTTAAATTCATATTTCATATCGGATCGCTTCGCGATCCGCCATTTATCGCTCCGCTCCGATACCAAGTTTTATTTAATGACAGTTATGTAATTTACGTTGGTTATTTTGACACTTAGTGATTTGTTAACAGCTCACAAGTGTATATATATAGGTTTGAGCTTCATTAGAATAATAATCAATGCTGGTTAGTAAAGTGGGGACCAAAGATGTAGACTTTTAGGGTTGCCGATTAGGTCATGCATTTGAGTAATATGTTTATTGATATACTTTTGTTGATTTAATGTTTATGTGAGATTATACTTTGATTATACTCTTTTGTTATTATTTATTTATGTTGTTTTATATATATTTGATATGCATTGTTTATGCATTTGTCCCAGGGTTTGTTTATGTCGATTATTCCATCAAACCTTAGATGTTGTCATAGGGTTTATTTATGTTGATTATTCCATAAAACCCTAAATGTTGTTGTATGTTAAATGGAGGATGCATTTCAAATGATTGTTCATTGGCCTAGCTTCGCTTAGCTTCTTGCATGATAGTTTGGGTTGCTTCTGCGGTCTATTTTAGACCAAAGAACAACAGCTAAGAGAGTCGTTAGATATTTGATAGGAACTAGGGATCTATGGTTGCATTTGGGTGGGGAGAATACTGACATCACTACTTGGAGTGATTCCAGTTATGGTGATGCTCCGATGAGGAGATGCACTTCTGGATATGTATTATATATGCGTGATGGGGCTTGCTGTTGGAGTAGCAAACAGCAAAAGGTTATTGCTCAGTCCACCATGGAGGCTGAGTATATGGCCTCTTGCTCTGCTGTAAAAGAATTGATGTGGGTCAAGTCTTTGCTTGGTGAGCTTGGTCATCTTAAGAGTGGTGTGCAGAAAATATTTTGTGATAATCAAGCAGCAATCGCTATTTCTGCCAATCCTAAACATCATTTTAAAGCTAAACACATGGACATTAGACTCAGCTTTGTTAGAGAGAAAGTAGAAAATAAAATAATCAGTTTAGAGTACCGACCAGATAGTGAGATGGTAGCAGATATGATGACCAAACCTGTGCCTTCCCCTAAGCTAATTTTCAACAGGGAGAAGTGTGGTCTGAAATTAAAGATTGACTAGAAAATAAGGGGAGTGTAGAAATTAATGGTTTTTAAGTATTTTCTAGGTCTGAATAGAAATAAAGAAGTCGAGGCAGTCTACCTCTAACTTCTCTCTCCAACTCTCAAACTTGTCGCAGTCATTGAGAAATTGGAGAGGAAGCTAGAGCCATGGCTACCTAGGCTATCCTCAGGTTTACGGGAAATTTATATTAATCTAGGGATTAATTACTAAAAGATATGTGACGGCGACAAGATTTGATCCTGGTACCTGCCGGCCGTCAGAGAGTAGATAGCCGGTAGCCTTAGCCGTTAAGTCTAGAAGTACTGTTACGTCGTATATAGTACGATAATTATTTAAACATGTACACGTAGGATAAATCATTTAACTATAACTGTTAATCGGATACATAGATATGGTAGTGTAAAAGTACGAATTGCGGTACGGATAAGACATCAATACCGCGCATTGATTTCGTAAGCGAAACAAATACCGCGCATGTATTTATTACGGCTACGATCAAATGCGAGTTTAATCGGACGGCCGGAATTAGCGCCGAGATCGCTGAAGGAGAATTCAGCGGTTTGTGGGCATCGCCACATCGGATGACACGTGGCGATGTAACATTGGAGCGCGGCATCTCCGAGGATTAAATGAGCGAATCCGGATATTCCACGTGTGGACATTTAGGCCATGTCGTACAATGTCCGTTCATAAAGTACACCGGCAGCTGTACTTTTGCGTACGGAACTGTAATCTGATTGGTTCCGTACATCAGTAGATAGAGTCTTAAGAGAGATAGGACTTCGAAAAATTAGAAGATAGGACCCTCTCTCCCAGAGAGCTTCTGTACAAAAGGTCAACTTTGACCCTCTATAACTTACTGCTCAGGGGAGCAAATTCAGAGATTCTTTTTGCTATCGACTCAGGGGAGTCTTGCCTTCACAAGGGTGAAGGTGGTCAGAGTTTTTGTCTGCCAGGGTGACAGTTATTTTTTTCTTAAACACAAAGGGGTCAGGATTATCCTAGAGGCTTCTTCGAAGCTGTCCACTCTGAGGACTTATGGAGGTCTCAGAGTTTCAAAACCCTGGAGGTATCCCAAGACTAAATGGACGCCTCACCCGTCCACTCACTATTCCCCAAAACCATTTCTCACATAAAGCTCCTACCATCATAATTTCCTAGTATATGAAGCTTGCACCATTGAATATGGGCACCCTAGATGGTGGGCCCATAACCCACAACTTTGAGACCTCCATAGGACGTTAGTGTAAGCAGCTCACACGAAGCCTCTAGGATAACCCTGACCCCTTTGTCTTTCAGCACGAATAACTTTCACTCTGGCAAACAAAAACTTTGACCACATTCACCTCTGTGAAGGGAAGACTCTCGTGAGTCGATAGCAAAAATAATCTCTCAATTTGCTCCCCAGAGCATTAAGTTATGGAGGGTCAAAGTTGACCTTTTGTAAGAAGCTCTCTTGGAGAGAGGGTCCTATCTACCAATTTTTTCTAAGTCCTATCTCTCTCTAAAACTCTATCTACTGGTGTACAGCACCAATCATATTACACTCCTGTACACAAAAGTACAACTGCTGGTTTACTTTATGTACGGATATTGTACGACATGGCATAAATGTCAACACATGTCATATTCGGATTCCGTCCCATAATTCCCGTAGATGCCGTGATCTAATGTAATTGTGCCACGTGTCATCCGATGTGGCGATGACCACAAACCGCGGAGAATCTCTATCGCGATCTCGACTTTCTTTTCGTTCGTTCGATTGAATGCATATTTGAATCATAGCCATCATAAATGCTTATGCGGTATTTGTTCGTAATAAAAACAAAATGAGCGATACTCGTTTCTTGTCCATACCGAAATCCGTACATTTACATAACTGGATCTATGTATCTGTGATTGTCCGCTGTTAAATGAATTTTCCTACGTGGCAACATTTAAATAAATATCAAACCCTCTAGTATGTATCTTAATGTCTAGACTTAACGGATAAGTCTACCGGCTACCAATATTCTGACGGTTGGCACGTACCAGGATCAAATCCTGGTTCCGACATACTGTTTTTAGCAAATAAACCTACCTACCCGTAAATCAACTAATCTGTTTCTCGTAAACCTCTGGATAGCCTATGTAGCCATGGCTCTAGTTTCCTCTCCAACTTCCCAGTGACTGCAACAAGTGTGGGATTTGGAGAGAGAAGTTAGAGGCAGACTGCCTCGGCTTCTTTCTGTTTTCCAATTTAGACCTAGAAAATAATAAAAGAACCATCGATTTCTACACGTTGCAACGCGTTCTTTCGGGTCAGTTTGAGTGCTCGCACCTCGGACGTGACTTTAGCCCGTGAGATGATGTCTTGGAGGCGGACATCCCATGGGTGATATTTTTGAAGCAACCCGAGGACGTCTACCTATTATCGATAGTGGTCTTGGACCACCTCCACAAACGCCAAGACGTGAGGGTTTAACTAGACGAAACCCTTAGGATTATTCCCCAAGTCCTTTCTACGCATAAAATTCCACGCGGGGTGAAAAGTTACGTCGCTAGGAATGTTGAGTGGTTCCCTGGGTTTCCCCGTAGGCCACTTTGTTGGCCACTCTGAAGGGCTCTAGTAAAACCGTTTCGCAAAGCTGAAGGTGAGGTCGGGGTTTTAGGAGTGTAGGGGTAGAGGAAATAGATAGTCAAGAATTTCTTCTTCCCTTTCACTCTCTTCCTCCCTTTCCCCATCTTCGCGTTGGAGGACAAATACGTCATCCTCCCTAGGATACTGCTCCTCCGTTTTCTTTTCGGAGCTCTCCGAAGACTGCTCATTGGCGATACTTTCCTTGCTAGGGTGTCTTATCACCTCCGTTGAAATAAAAGGTAATATCTAGGTTAATTAAAAAATTTAAATAAAAGAAGGAAAAAGCAGAGGCAACCTGCTTCTAGCTTCTCTCTCTAGCCCCCGTACTTGTCATCGTCATTAAAGGCTGGAGAGGATGCTAGAGCCATGGCTGCCTATGCTTGTAGAGTCAGAAGGCAGATCCTTGGTAAACTTACCAAAAGGATTGACGAACCCAGGATTTGATCCTGGTACCTACCATCCGTCAAAGTAGCCGTTAGTCTTACCCTGTAGTCTAAGACCAGTGCTGAAGTATATAGGGTACGATAGCTACTTAAAGATGACGAAAAAGAGGAGTTCGATTTACTGACAAACGGACCACAATCACACAAACACAGTTAAAAATAGAATTACACCGGAAATGTACTACTTGTATTTTTAACGGCTATAAATTAAGGCCAACATTAATCTAACGATAGAGAAAGAAGCCGGCATCGCGAAATGGTCGATTTGGCGGTTTTCGGTCACAACCACAACGGGCGACACGTGGCAACATGACATTGGATGACGGCATCTCCGGGACATATTATGGCGAACTCGGAAATCGCAGGCGTCGTCTTTCTGGCCATATCGTACAATGGCTATACACAAAGTACTTCGGACCAAGTACCTTTCTGTACTGTACACTCAATTGATTGGTCCCGTACATCAGTAGGAGAGGGTTTAGAGAGGGGATTAGGACTTAGAAAATTAGAGGTAGCCGCCTCTCTCTCACAGAGCTTTTGTATAAAAGGGTTATCTTTGACCATTGATAATAAACTGCTCAGGGGAGCAAATTCAAGGATTCTTTTTGTGGCAGACTCAGGGGAGTCAGCCCTTCGAAGGGGTGCAGTCTGGTCAGTCTGTATTCTGTCAAGGTGTCAGTAATATTCAGACAAAGCTTAAAGAACTAAGGTTATCTTAGAGGCTTCTAGCAAGCTGCCTACTCTGAGTACCTATGGAGGTTTCAGAGTTGCAAGTTATGGGCCCACCCTCGAGGGTGCCCATATTAAATGGGACTGGGTTCATCTACTGGGAGAGTATGATGATGGGAGCCCTATTTGAGAAAAGTTTTTGGGGAATAGTGAGTGGGCGAGTGAAGCGCCCATCCGATCCTGCTATTTGCCCAGGGTTTGGAGGAAGCAGATTTGGTAGGAAACCAGATCCACCGTCATCAGAGGAATCCAAAGACGGAGAAAGCATCGTGATGGAAAAAGGGAAAGAAAAAGAGAAATCCACACCTATAGCAACCGGATCTGCTTTCATGTCTCCTATTCCGAGGAATGAGGAGAATGACATCGATACTTGGGACTACAACAACATGGCAGCCAAGCATTTTATCCTCTGTCATCTCACACAAGGATTCGCAGGTCCTCATTTGCAGGTGGAAAGGGCATCCGACCTGTGGGATGCGCTTATAGAGATGTACCGTAGCGGTACTATTCAGGAACAGAAGCTAGCAGACCAAAGAATCAATGGATACTTTCACAAAGGAGAGAAGATGCTCGATTTCTGCAATGAGCTTGCTATACTTTTCATGGAGTTAGAGTGTGCCGGAAAAGTAGAAACCGAGAAGGCAAATGTACATTCTTTACTCATGAAACTACCCGATGAGTATGAGAACATTGCAAACCGGGTACAGGATCTATCGGATGTTGAAATAAGTAGTTTTTTTTGTATTTTCTAGTTTAAAATAAATTAGCGGAAACATATATAAGAAATGATGGCAGCCTGCCTCCATCTCTTCTCTCTCTCCCCCATACTTGTTGTAGTCACTGAAAGAGAGAGAGAGCGATGGAGCCATGGCTGCCTGAGCTCCATAGGAAGGACTAAAGAGTGACTTAAGTCACTCTCAACAAAAGGTTGAGTCCGACAGGACTCGAACCCCCGACCGGTAGAGCGCGGCGTAGCCGTTAGCTCTAACCTGTCTGTCGTAGAAGTCCGTTAGATAATATAGGGTTTCATTCATATATAAACTGTTGTATAATACCGAAATGATCTAACTAGAATATGAAACGAAACGAACATAGAACTTGTTAAGATTTAGTGCGAAACGTCATTTCGCACGAAACAAATGAAACAGACACTTTTAACGGTCGACATTTAATGTCGGATTTAATCCGACGGCGCACGTCGTCGCCGAGATCGCGGAATGGTCACTTTGGATTTTATGGACGTGGCATGACGTGGCGCCGCGTGGAAGGATGACATTCGGTCGCGGGAATTCCGGAGGAAGTACGGACAAGTGGAAAAATGACACGCGTCCACTCAAGAGCCTTGTCGTACACCGGTCGTACAGAAAGTACATCGGCCATAGTACCTTTCTGTACTTTACAGTAATACGATTGGTTCGTACTTTAGTAGATAGGGGTTGTGAGAGGGATTTAGGACTTAGGAAATATTTGGTAGACAGACACCTCTCTCTAAGAGAGCTTTGTATAAATTGGCATTTTTGCCGGCTCATAACTTATCGCCTGGTTGGCCGTTTTCAGTGATTCTTTTTGCTACGAACTCAGGGGAGTCCAGACTACACAGGGGTGCAGTCAAATTCTCAGTTTGCCTTCTTGGGCAGAAGTGGTCGTGGCTTAAAGTGGGTTAGTTAAATACTATCTAGAGGCTTCCTGTATTCTGTAGTCCAATGGAGGACACAGAATTGCAGGTTATGGGCCCACCCTCTAGGGTGCCCACCTTCAATGGATCTGGGTTCATCTATTGGGAAGCCATGATGATGGGAGCTTTGTGTGAAAAACGATACTGGGGTATCGTCAGTGGACAAGTGAAACGTCCACCTTCGGGAACTCCACCAGGATTTGGGGGAGTAAGGTTTTCTGCAACAACGGCTGCCTCAGCGGAGGAGGCAGATGATGGGGACAGCAGTGTGTCCGAAAAGGAGAAAGGGAAGGAGATACCCCTCACTCCTATTGCCACAGTATCGGGAACGGCGACCGTGAAGACCGTGGAGAACGATACTCAAATGTGGGAGGATGTAAACATGGCTGCCAAGAACTTCATTTTGAGGCACCTCACTCAAGGTTTGGCCACTCCTCATCTTCACATTTACAAGGCAGAGGAATTGTGGGAGATTTTGGTGGAGATTTATAGAGCTGGAACTATTCAGGAGCTCCAGTTGGCTGAGCAAAAGCTATTGAGTTACACTTACAAAGGAGGAAAGATGTTAGATTACTGTAATGATCTTTCTTGTTTGTATATGGAAATGGAAAGTGCCGGGTGGACAGGTACAATGAAAATGAA
This sequence comes from Zygnema cylindricum, assembly GCA_037447655.1. Lineage (NCBI taxonomy): Eukaryota > Viridiplantae > Streptophyta > Zygnematophyceae > Zygnematales > Zygnemataceae > Zygnema > Zygnema cylindricum. Next base: position 361,396 of record JBBHKE010001954.1, read on the forward strand.
AGTTAACACCCTTATCATGAAATTACCAGATGAGTTCGAAAACATAGTATACCGAGTACAGGGAATGCCTGATAGTTCATGGAAATGGAACACAGTAGTCAGGATGATACTTGTGCAGGAAAACACAATAGAGATTAGGAGAGGAGGAAAGAGCATTCAAGCTCTAGCAGCAGGAGGGGACCGATGGGGGAAGGATCCGAAGAAACCTTATAGAGGGGAAAGAGATAATTCTGGGGGACAGAGGCCCCCAAAGGGTCTTTGTCATTATTGCAAAAAGTCGGGACACTTTATTGCAGATTGTGTCAAGTTGTCAGAGCTGAGGCTCCAAGAAAACCGTGTAGGGGGTTCTTCCGGAGGGAAGAAAAAGGCACTTGTGGTTACAAAAGTGTCAGGAGAAATCGAGGATGAGTCATCTGAGGAGGATGGGGAGCTTCTTCTTGACGAGAGTCTGGAGGAGAAGGAGATCCCTCGAAGGCAGAAGTGTGCCCTTGAAGCAATTCGGGAAGCTCCACAGGAAGGATGGATCATTGACTCAGGTGCATCCATGCATATGTGCCGTGATAAAGAACTCTTCACTAAGCTACGAAAGATTCCTACTGTAGAGATAGAGTATGGGGATGGGAGAGTGGTTACTACAGATCTAGTGGGATCAGTAGATCTGAAAGTCTTAGTGGAGGGTAAGACCTCTATACTTACATTCTCAGATGTACTTTACATTCCTCAGCTGAGTAAAAATCTTGTCTCTACGTCTGTGTTAGATGACAAAGAGTTTGATACCTTCACCAGAAAGGGAGTCTTTACAGCTAAGTATGGGAATGAAGTTTACTTCACAGCAGATAATGGTAGCCAAGGAATGTTTAGGCTTAACTTGAGTAATGAAAAGAAGAATGCTTACTATGTTGGTGTTCCTAAGGTGATGATTTGGCATAAGCGTTTGGGGCATGTGCATTTTGATAAGTTAAGGGAAATGAAAAAGCTTGGGGTAGTAGATGGCATTCAGTTTGGGGATAATGAAATAATGGATGATTGTAGTGGTTGGGCTCAAGGTAAGGCTCACAGACTTCCCTTTCCCAAAGCCGCCACATATAGAGGTGAGAAAGTGTTAGATTTGGTCCACACAGATATTTGGGGACGTGCAAAAGTACCTTCGGTTGGAGGAAAGAGGTTTATGATGACAATAACTGATGATTGGTCTAGATACTCTAGAGTCTACTTTCTGAAAAATAAGTCTGAAGCATCCACTTACTTCAAAGAATATAAAGCTTGGAGTGAGAAGTTGCATGAAACCCCTATTAAGAGGATAAGGAGTGATAATGGGGGGGAATATACCTCTAATCAGTTTGAGGAATATCTGAGAGATGAGGGAGTGCAACACCAGAAAACTGTACAATATAACCCGGAACAAAATGGGGTAGCTGAGAGGTTGAATAGAACACTAGGAGATAGTGCATTCAGTATGTTGGCAGACAAGAAAATAGGAAAGAGATTTTGGGCAGAGGCAATGAACTGTGCCAACTATATTAAGAATAGAGTCCTCACCTCAGCAGTAAAGGGAGTCACACCTTATGAGAGATGGGTTGGAAGGAAACCAGATATCTCACACCTTAAAGTATTTGGTAGCCAAGTTTACAGTCTTGACACGGATAGGAAAAACTGGAAACTAGATGCTAAGGGAAAACCTGGATACTTTGTGGGATATGATGAGGATGTTAAGGGATATAGAGTATATGACTTGGCAAAGAAAGATATCATTCTGGTCAAACACTTAGTTGTCATGGATGAAGGGAAGTCATTTGACCCCTTCAAATATACAAAGAAGATTAGGATCAGATTTGAGTCCGAAAGTGAGGAGAACTCGGTCGTTCCCGAAAGGGATATAGGTGACACCGTGATTACAGATTCAGGGGAGATCCAAGATACAGGAGACTCACCAGAAACCTCACATACTCCTATGGACTTCGAGGAGATAGAAGAAGCGGGACAAGAACCGGTTTCCATGGACAGGGGAGCCGATGAAACAGTGAGAAGAAATCCAAGACTTCCATCCATTCTTGCTTCAGAGTTTGAGGGAGGAAGAAGGAGCAGCAAAAGATTACAGGAAAAACAAGTCGCTCATAAGGTAACTAAGCTATCTCACCCTGATGAGCCTCAGTCTTACTCGGAGGCAGTGAATAGTCCAGAGAAAGAAAGATGGATTAGAGCTATAAATGATGAGATGGCTTCTATCATGGAAGCAAATACCTGGGAATTAGCAGATTGTCCTCCAGACAGAAAACCTATTGGGTGTAAATGGGTATTTAAACTAAAACTGAACCCAGATAATACCATTGAAAGATATAAGGCTCGATTGGTAGCGAAGGGGTTCACCCAAAAGGAAGGGATTGACTATGAGGAGACCTTTGCGCCAGTTGTTCGGTTCCCATTAGTAAGGATTCTCCTCAGCCTGGCAGCAGCGGAAGACATGGAAATCCATCAGATGGACATTAAGACTGCGTTTCTTAATGGTGAGTTAGAGGAAGAAATTTTCATGAGACAACCCGAGGGGTTCGTGGAGGAAGGAGAAGAGAGCAAAGTCTGCAGGCTCATAAAGTCCTTATATGGACTAAAGCAGGCTCCCCGACAGTGGAACAAGAAACTAGATGAGTTTCTTACTAGTCTGGGATATATCCGTATAAGCTCTGACCATTCTATCTATATGTTTGAAGATGAGAATGGTGTCATTTTTATTGCAATTTATGTGGATGATCTGCTTGTGTTGAGTAAATCCTTGGAAAAGATCAATAAGTTAAAAACAGAACTTAGAAGCAGATTTGATATGAAGGATTTAGGGGAGGCAAAATATATTTTGGGGATTCAGATGGAGAGAGATAGGGGGAAGAAGATTATCAGACTTACTCAGAAAGAAGCAATAGGTAATATGCTTGAGAAATTCCAGATGGAAAATGCTAACAGTTGTACCACTCCCATGGACTTGAAAAAAGTAAGTGATGGGAGTGTAGAAGGAGGAGTAATTATCTTAGATGATCAAATGAGTATTGAAGAGAGAGAGTTTATGAAGACTATCCCTTATAGACAGGTCGTAGGAAGTTTAATCTATTTTATGAATTGTACCAGGCCGGACATAGCGGCAGCAGTTGGAGTACTCAGTAGGAGTCTGAATGATCCTAGGAAGAGGGATTGGGAGGCAGCCAAGAGAGTCATGAGATATCTGGTTGGAACCAGAGAGTTATGGTTGCATTTGGGAGGGGAGCACACTGACATCACTACTTGGAGTGATGCCAGTTATGGGGACGCACCTATGAGACGATGCACTTCTGGGTATGTGTTGTATGTTGGGGAAGGTGCATGCTGTTGGAGCAGTAAGCAACAAAAGGTGGTTGCACAGTCCACCATGGAGGCTGAGTACATGGCCTCTTGTTCTGCTGTGAAAGAGTTGATGTGGGTCAAGTCCTTGCTGCAAGAACTTGGGTATATGAAGGAGGGAGTGCATGAAGTGTTTTGTGATAATCAAGCGGCCATAGCAATTGCAGCAAATCCAAAACATCATTTTAAGGCTAAACATATGGACATAAGATTAAGTTTTGTAAGAGAAAAAGTTGAGAATAAAATAGTGAATCTTGTATATAGATCTGATGAGGAAATGGTAGCGGACATGATGACCAAACCTGTACCCTCGCCGAAATTAAAATACTGCAGGGAAAAATGTGGATTAAAAGAAAAATTAAAAATAGACTAGAAAATAAGGGGAGTGTTGAAATAAGTAGTTTTTGTATTTTCTAGTTTAAAATAAATTAGCGGAAACATATATAAGAAATGATGGCAGCCTGCCTCCATCTCTTCTCTCTCTCCCCCATACTTGTTGTAGTCACTGAAAGAGAGAGAGACGATAGAGCCATGGCTGCCTGAGCTCCATAGGAAGGACTAAAGAGTGACTTAAGTCACTCTCAACAAAAGGTTGAGTCCGACAGGACTCGAACCCCCGACCGGTAGAGCGCGGCGTAGCCGTTAGCTCTAACCTGTCTGTCGTAGAAGTCCGTTAGATAATATAGGGTTTCATTCATATATAAACTGTTGTATAATACCGAAATGATCTAACTAGAATATGAAACGAAACGAACATAGAACTTGTTAAGATTTAGTGCGAAACGTCATTTCGCACGAAACAAATGAAACAGACACTTTTAACGGTCGACATTTAATGTCGGATTTAATCCGACGGCGCACGTCGTCGCCGAGATCGCGGAATGGTCACTTTGGATTTTATGGACGTGGCATGACGTGGCGCCGCGTGGAAGGATGACATTCGGTCGCGGGAATTCCGGAGGAAGTACGGACAAGTGGAAAAATGACACGCGTCCACTCAAGAGCCTTGTCGTACACCGGCCGTACAGAAAGTACATCGGCCATAGTACCTTTCTGTACTTTACAGTAATACGATTGGTTCGTACTTTAGTAGATAGGGGTTGTGAGAGGGATTTAGGACTTAGGAAATATTTGGTAGACAGACACCTCTCTCTAAGAGAGCTTTGTATAAATTGGCATTTTTGCCGGCTCATAACTTATCGCCTGGTTGGCCGTTTTCAGTGATTCTTTTTGCTACGGACTCAGGGGAGTCCAGGCTACACAGGGGTGCAGTCAAATTCTCAGTTTGCCTTCTTGGGCAGAAGTGGTCGTGGCTTAAAGTGGGTTAGTTAAATACTATCTAGAGGCTTCCTGTATTCTGTAGTCCAATGGAGGACACAGAATTGCACCGGACTCCAGGTGGGTATGGAATTCAGTAGTTAGTATGATTCTCGTCCGAGAGAATACAATCGAAATCCGAAGGGGAGTTAAAAACAGACAAGCCTTGGCGGCTGGAGCAAGTTGGAGAAACAAAGATTCACAGAAACCCCTTGGAAGTCATGGAGGGGAAGACCTGAAAAATCAATCCGATGAATCCGGAACGAGGGGACCAAAGGGGCTTTGTCACTTTTGTAAGAAACTCGGGCATTACATGGTAGAATGCACAAAACTGACCGAGCTTCCGATAAAGGAGGGGCACACCGGGGGTCAAACACGAGGGAAGAAAAAGGCACTTGTCACACAGGTACTCGAGGAGGAATCCGATGAGGAGGACGACGAACTTCTTTTGGGTGAGGAGTTGGAGGCAAAAATAGAAGTCGAAATTCCACGAAAGCAGAAATGTGCTTTCGATGGACTGAAAGGTGAAGGAGGCTGGATTATGGATTTAGGTGCATCTATGCACATGTGCAAAGATAAGCATCTGTTTACTAAGCTGAGAAAGATCCCTACTGTAGAGATTGAATATGGGGATGAGGGGTAGTGACCACTACTTATGTAGGATCGGTAGATCTGAAAGTCGTAGTGGAGGGAAAAACCTCAATAGTTACGCTCTCCGATGTATTGTTTATTCCGAAGTTAAACAAGAATCTTATCTCTACGTCTGTATTAGATGATAAAGGATTTGAAACTAGCACCAGAAAAGGAGTCTTTACAACTAGCTTTGAGGAAGATGTGTATTTCATTGCTGAGAAAGGTAGCCAAGGAATGTTCAGGCTTGCTTTAAGTAATGAAAAACTCAAACTTTACTATGTTGGTGTCAATGATATTATGTTGTGGCATAAGAGACTTGGGCATGTGAATCTAGAAAAGTTAAGAGAAATGAAAAAGTTGGGAGTAGTTGAAGGGATACGCTTTGGGGAAAATGATAATGTGAGTGATTGTTGTGGGTGTGCTCAAGGTAAAGCACACAGATTACCATTCCCAAAGGAAGCAAATTATAAAGGAGAAAAGTTCTTGATTTGGTACACACGGATATTTGGGGACCGGCGAGAGTGCCATCACCCGGAGGCAAAAGATTTATGCTAATCATTAGTGATGATTGGTCCCGGTACTCCCGAGTATACTTTCTGAAAAATAAAGCAGAAACTCCGGAGTATTTCAAACAATATAAGGCATGGGTCGAGAAACTTCACGAGACCTCAATAAAGAGAGTAAGAAGTGACAATGGAGGAGAATATACCTCCAATCAGTTTGAAGAGTTCTTAAGGGAGGATGGTGTTCAACATCAAAAAACAGTTCCAGAAAACCCGGAACAGAATGGTGTTGCCGAGAGATTGAATAGGACACTAAATTATAGTGCACGGAGTATGTTGTCAGATAAAAGGATAGGAAAAAGATTTTGGGCAGAAGCTATGAATTGTGCTTATTATTTGAGAAACAGAGTTCTAACTTCGGCGGTGAAAGGCCAATTTCCATATGAGAAATGGACCGGCCGAAAACCAGATCTATCTCATTTAAAGGTTTTCGGTAGTAAAGTCTTCAGTTTAGATACAGATAAATCAAACTGGAAACTAGATCTTAAAGGGAAACCAGGATACTTGCTATGATATGATGAAGATGTAAAAGGGTATAGAGTATATGATCTAAAGAGAGAAGATATAATATTAGTAAAACATCTGGTAGCTTTGGATGAAGGGAAGTCGGTAGATCCCTTTAAATCCTCAAAACCAGTCAGAATCAGAGTTGAGTCAGACAATTCTGATGACTTTCATCTCCCTAACTATCCGGGTTTTCAAGAAGACGATACTCTTGCAGGTTCCCATGATATCCTTGCAGATTCAAAACAGATAGAGAAAGACTTGAACTTGGAAACGACAATGACACAAGCGGAAGACGATGTGGAAACGGATATGGATCCGAGGGACAAGGGAGAAGCTGTGGTGAATCGAAAGAATCCACGAGAACCATCTATTCCAGCCGCAGATTTTGAGGGAGGGAGAAGAAGCAGCAAAAGGCTTCAAGAGAAACAAGTTAATAACAAGGTAACTAAACTTTCTCACCCGGATGAACCTCAAAAATATGAAGAGGCAATGAACTGTCCGGAAAGAAACCGGTGGAAAACGGCCATCAATGAAGAGATGACTTCAATCATGGCGGCTGATACATAGGAGGTGGTGGAATGTCCACCCGATAGAAAACCAATTGGATGTAAGTGGGTTTTCAAACTAAAACTGAATCCGGGCAATACAATTGAGCGGTACAAGGCTCGGTTAGTGGTGAAAGGTTTTACTCAGAAAGAGGGAATAGACTACGAAGAAACCTTCGCTCCGGTCGTTAGATTTCCCTCGGTCCGAATACTTCTCAGTCTGGCAGCTGTAGAAGACATGGAAGTCCACCAGATGGACATAAAGACAGCGTTCCTACATGGAGAACTAGCGGAGGAGATCTTCATGCGACAACCGGAAGGATTCGTGGAACAAGGACAAGAAAGTAAGGTATGCCGGCTAATCAAATCTCTCTATGGTTTAAAACAAGCGCCCAGACAGTGGAACAAGAAACTTGATGAGTTCCTTACCAGTCTGGGATACTTTCGCATCAGTTCAGACCATTCAATTTATGTTTTTGAAGATGAGGAAGGTGTCATCTTTATTGCAATTTACGTTGATGATCTTCTTGTTCTTAGTAAGTCATTAAAGAAAATTAACAAACTAAAAACAGATCTAAAGGGAAGATTCGAAGAAAGATATGGGGGAGGCAAGATATATTTTGGGAATACAAGTAAAGAGAAATAAGAAAAAGAGGATAATTAGATTAACTCAGAAAGAGGCAATTGGAAAAATGCTGGAAAAATTTTAGATGAACAAAGCCAACAGTTGAACGACTCCCATGGATTTAAAAAAGGGAAGTGAGGGGAGTGAGGTAGGAGACATCCTAATTCTAGATGATGAACTAGGTCCAGAAGAAAAGAAGTTTATGCAGACCATTCCATACAGACAGGTAGTGGGCAGTCTGATATATTTTATGAATTGTACCAGACCAGATTTGGCACCAGCTGTAGGAGTGCTAACTACGAGTCTGAATGCTCCTACCAAAAAGGATTGGGAAGCAACAAAAAGTGTCCTCAGATATCTCATTGGAACTAGGGATCTATGGCTGCATCTAGGTGGGGAAAACACTAACATCAGCACTTGGAGTGATGTCAGCTATGGGGATGCTCCGATGAGAAGATGTGCATCTGGATATGTGTTGTATGTGGGGAATGGTGCTTGTTGCTGGAGCAGTAAGCAGCAAAAGGTCATTGCTCAGTCTACCATGGAGGCAGAGTATATGGCATCTTGCTCTGCTGTGAAGGAATTGATGTGGGTTAAATCCCTGCTTGGTGAATTGGGGCATCTTAAGAGTGGAATTCAGAAAACATTCTATGATAATCAAGCAGCAATTGCAATTGCTGCTAATCCCAAACATCATTTTAAAGCAAAACACATGGACATCAGACTTAGCTTTGTTAGGGAAAAGGTGGAGAACAAAATAATAAGTCTAGAATACAGACCAGACAGTGAGATGGTGGCAGACATGATGACCAAGCCGGTACCTTCTCCTAAATTAATTTTCTGCAGAGAGAGATGTGGACTTAAAATCAAAAGTGACTAGAAAATAAGGGGAGTGTTGAAATAAAAGGTATTTTCTAGGTTAGTTAAAAGATTTAAATAAAAACAGGAAAAAGCAAAGGCAGCCTGCTTCTAGCTTCTCTCTCTAGCCCCCATACTTGTCGTAGTCACTGAAGGCTGGAGAGGAAGCTAGAGCCATGGCTGCCTATGCTCCTTCTAGAATCAGAAGGCAGATCCTTGGTAAACTTACCAAAAGGATTGACGAACCCAGGATTTGATCTTGGTACCTACCATCCGTCAAAGTAGCCGTTAGTCTTACCCTGTAGTCTAAGACCAGTGCTGAAGTATATAGGGTACGATAGTTACTTAAAGATGATGAAAAAGAGGAGTTCAATTTACTGACAAACGGACCACAATCACACAAACACAGTTAAAAATAGAATTACACCGGAAGTGTACTACTTGTATTTTTAACGGCTATAAATTAAGGCTAACATTAATCTAACGACGGAGAAAGAAGCCGGCATCGCGGAATGGTCGATTTGGTGGTTTTCGGTCAAAACCACAACGGGTGACACGTGGCAACATGACATTGGATGACGGCATCTCCTGGACATATTAGGGGGAACCTGGATATGGCAAGCGTTTTCTTTCTGGCCATATCGTACAATGGCCGTACAGAAAGTACTTCGGACCAAGTACCTTTCTGTACTGTACACTCAATTGATTTGTTCCGTACATCAGTAGGAGAGGGTTTAGAGAGGGGATTAGGACTTAGAAAATTAGAGGTAGCCGCCTCTCTCTCAGAGAGCTTTTGTATAAAAGGGTCATCTTTGACCATTGATAATTAACTGCTCAGGGGAGCAAATTCAAGGATACTTTTTGTGGCAGACTCAGGGGAGTCAGCCCCTTCCAAAGGGTGCAGTCTAGTCAGTCTGTATTTTGTCAGGGTGTCAACAATATTCAGACAAAGCTTAAAGAACTGAGGTTATGCTAGAGGCTTCTAGGAAGCTGCCTACTCGAAGTACCTATGGAGGTCTCAGAGTTGCACATATCAGAAGCATGTTCCTTTATTTATAGGGGTGTCGGTTCCTGCTCTAGTTCTTCAACATCCGAAAGCTCATAATCCTCTTCATCTTTGCCGTCAACCTCTCGGGGTGGGTTATATTCTGGGTCTTGCGAATTTTTTGATCCTTCCCCTTCAGTGCTTCCACCAGTGTCTTCCGCGCCAACAAGAGCTTCTACCTCTTCCTCTTCATCTGTTACTGCTTTAGTCCGGTTTGCCTTTATCATGGCCTCGGCTGCTGCCAAAAGCCTGTCACGATAGGGCATATCATCATTTCCCCTCCGCACTAGTCTCCTTCCTTTCAGTGGTGGAGAGGATGATGACGACATGAACGCTATTGTGGTTGAGAGTTCTTGTAAATCGATAAGTGCAAGTAGGCTAGTGGTATGAAGCAAGAGGTTCCCAAGACTCCTACTACTAGGATTGTCACAAGGGTTGATGACAGCTTTAGTTGGGGGGTTTGTAGGTCTCATCAGCTAAAACCTTGTTTGCGTCGCAGCCTACGAGGGTATCGCAACGTTTGAAACTTCGCCGATTGTGATACTCCGACGATATCCCGGGTTCGACGTCGCCAACATTGTGACTCACAATTTCTTCGTTGCGGTCCTTTGTCAACGCAGCCACGATGGTGCGATTCTCTGACAACGTCGATGTTATTTTGCAATCCCGTGGCTTCGCAACTATAGCGATGCGGTCTTTTGTCAGCGTTGATGTGTTCCGTTGCTAAGCCCCCAAGATGAATGCGACGGTTGCGACATTGTGATTTGTTTTTCGTAGGCGACTGTTGTGTCGGCCCCTCTGGGTAGGCTGAGTGTCCGCACTCTGCTTCAATCGGCGGAGTAATTCCGGGGCACGAAGATCGTTTTCATCAACCCAAGAATCGTCTTCCGCATTGTAACCTTTCCACCGAATTCGGTACTAGGTAGTAGGGGACCGCCCTCGTCGTAATTGGCAGGAAAGGAGAATCTCTACCACCTCATATTCATCCGTGGTATTTTGAACCGAGGGAAGAGGTGTTTGGCAAAACCGATTTGGGAACACTGAATCAGGGTTACGGAATGGCTTGAGGACGGACACATGAAAGGCATCGTGTATTTTCCAGGTCGAAAGAATGTCGATTTTGTAAGCAACCTCGTTTACTTTGGAGAGTACAGTAAATGGCCGTGTAAATCTCGGCGCCAATTTCGTAGAAAAGGTATGTGGGAGGGATAAGTTTTGCAACTCTGAGACCTCCATAGGTACTCAGAGTAGGCAGCTTGGTAGAAGCCTCTAAGATAACCTCAGTTCTTTAAGCTACGGTACATCTCTATAAGCGCATCCCACAGATCAGATGCCCTTTCCACCTGCAAATGAGGACCTGCGAATCCTTGTGTGAGATGACAGAGGATAAAATGCTTGGCTGCCATGTTGTTGTAGTCCTAGGTATCGATATCATTCTCCTCATTCCTCGGAATAGGAGACATGAAAGCAGATCCGGTTACTATAGGTGTGGATTTCTCTTTTTCTTTCCCTTTTTCCATCACGATGCTTTCTCCATCTTTTGGTTCCACTAATGACGGTGGATCTGGTTTCCTACCAAATGTGCTTCCTCCAAACCCTCGAGGAATAGCAGGACCGGATTGGCGCTTCACTCGCCCACTCACTATTCCCCAAAATCTTTTCTCACATAGGGCTCACATCATCATACTGTCCCAGTAGATGAACCCAATCCCATTGAATATGTGCACCCTAAAGGGTGGGCCCATAACCTGCAACTCTGAGACCTCCATAGGTACTCAGAATAGGCAGTTTGCTACAAGCCTCTAAGATAACCTCTAATCTTTAAGCTTTGTGTGAATATTGCTGACACCTTGACAAAATACAGACTGACCAGACTGCACCTGTTGGAAGGGCTGACTCCTCTAAGTTTGCCACAAAAAGTATCCTTGAATTTTCTCCCCTGAGCAGTTAATTATCAATGGTCAAAGATGACCCTTTTATACAAAAGCTCTGTGAGAGAGAGGCGGCTACCTCTAATTTTCTAAGTCCTAATCCCCTCTCTAAACCCTCTCTTACTGATGTAATAAACCAATCAATTGAGTGTACAGTACAGAAAGGTACTTGGTCCGAAGTACTTTCTATATGGCCATTGTACGATATGGCCAGAAAGACGACGCCTGCCATATCCGGGTTCACCATAATATGTCCCGGAGATGCCGTCATCCAATGTCATGTTGCCACGTGTCACCCGTTGTGGTTGTGACCGAAAACCGCCAAATCGACCATTCCGCGATGCCGGCTTCTTTCTCCGTCGTTAGATTAATGTTGGCCTTAATTTATAGCCGTTAAAAATACAAGTAGTACATTTCCGGTGTAATTCTATTTTTAACTGTGTTTGTGTGATTGTGGTCCGTTTGTCAGTAAATCGAACTCTTCTTTTTCATCATCTTTAAGTAACTATCGTACCCTATATACTTCAGCACTGGTCTTAGACTACAGGGTAAGACTAACGGCTACTTTGACGGATGGTAGGTACCAAGATCAAATCCTGGGTTCGTCAATCCTTTTGGTAAGTTTACCAAGGATCTGCCTTCTGACTCTAGAAGGAGCATAGGCAGCCATGGCTCTAGTTTCCTCTCCAGCCTTCAGTGACTACGACAAGTATGGGGGCTAGAGAGAGAAGCTAGAAGCAGGCTGCCTCTGCTTTTTCCTGTTTTTATTTAAATCTTTTAATTAACCTAGAAAATACCTTTTATTTCAACACTCCCCTTATTTTCTAATCACTTTTGATTTTAAGTCCACATCTCTCTCTGCAGAAAATTAATTTAGGAGAAGGTACCGGCTTGGTCATCATGTCTGCCACCATCTCACTGTCTGGTCTGTATTCTAGACTTATTATTTTGTTCTCCACCTTTTCCCTAACAAAGCTAAGTCTGATGTCCATGTGTTTTGCTTTAAAATGATGTTTGGGATTAGCAGCAATTGCAATTGCTGCTTGATTATCACAGAATATTTTGTGAATTCCACTCTTAAGATGCCCCAATTCACCAAGCAGGGATTTAACCCACATCAATTCCTTCACAGCAGAGCAAGATGCCATATACTCTGCCTCCATAGTAGACTGAGCAATGACCTTTTGCTGCTTACTGCTCCAGCAACAAGCACCATTCCCCACATACAACACATATCCAGATGTACATCTTCTCATCGGAGCATCCCCATAGCTGGCATCACTTCAAGTGGTGATGTTAGTGTTTTCCCCACCCAGATGCAGCCATAGATCCCTAGTTCCTATGAGGTATCTGAGGACCCTTTTTGCTGCTTCCCAGTCCATTTTGGTAAGAGCATTCAGACTCCTACTTAGCACTCCTACAGCTGCTGCCAAATCCGGTCTGGTACAATTCATAAAATATATCAGAATACCAACTACTTGTCTGTATAGAATAGTCTTTATAAACTTCTTCTCATCTGGACCTAGTTCATCATCTAGAATTAGGATGTCTCCTACCTCACTCCCCTCACTTCCCTTCTTTAGATCCATGGGAGTCGTGCAACTGTTGGCTTTGTTCATCTGAAATTTTTCCAGCATGTTTCCAATTGCCTCTTTCTGAGTTAATCTAATTATCTTCTTTTTCTTATTTCTCTTTACTTGTATTCCCAAAATATATCTTGCCTCCCCCATATCTTTCATTTCGAATCTTCCCTTTAGATCTGTTTTTAGTTTGTTAATTTTCTTTAATGACTTACTTAGAACAAGAAGATCATCAACGTAAATTGCAATAAAGATGACACCTTCCTCATCTTCAAAAACATAAATTGAATGGTCTGAACTGATGCGAAATATCCCAAACTGGTAAGGAACTCATCAAGTTTCTTGTTCCACTGTCTGGGCGCTTGTTTCAAACCATATAGAGATTTGATTAGCCGGCATACCTTACTTTCTACTCCTTGTTCCACGAATCCTTCCGGTTGTCGCATGAAGATCTCCTCCGCTAGTTCTCCATGTAGGAAGGCTGTCTTTATGTCCATCTGGTGGACTTCCATGTCTTCTACAGCTGCCAGACTGAGAAGTATTTGGACCAAGGGAAATCTAACGACCGGAGCGAAGGTTTCTTCGTAGACTATTCCCTCTTTCTGAGTAAAACCTTTCACCACTAACCGAGCCTTATACCGCTCAATTGTATTGCCCGGATTCAGTTTTAGTTTGAAAACCCACTTACATCCAATTGGTTTTCTATCGGGTGGACAGTCCACCAGCTCCCATGTATCAGCCGCCATGATTGAAGTCATCTCTCCATTGATGGCCGTCTTCCACCGGTTTCTTTCCGGACAGTTCATTGCCTCTTCATATGTTTGAGGTTCATCCGGGTGAGATAGTTTAGTTACCTTGTTATTAACTTGTTTCTCTTGAAGCCTTTTGCTGCTTCTTCTCCCTCCCTCAAAATCTGCGGCTGGAATAGATGGTTCTCGTGGATTCTTTCGATTCACCACGGCTTCTCCCTTGTCCCTCGGATCCATATCTGTTTCCACATCGTCTTCCGCTTGTGTCATTGGCGTTTCCAAGTTCAAGTCTTTCTCTGTCTGTTTTGAATCTGCGAAGATATCATCCGAACCTGCAAGAGTATCGTCTTCTTGAAAACCCGGATAGTTAGGGAGATGAAAGTCATCAGAATTGTCTGACTCAACTCTGATTCTGACTGGTTTTGAGGATTTAAAGGGATCTACCGACTTCCCATCATCCAAAGCTACCAGATGTTTTACTAATATTATATCTTCTCTCTTTAGATCATATACTCTATACCCTTTTACATCCTCATCATATCCTAGCACGTATCCTGGTTTCCCTTTAGGATCTAGTTTCCAGTTTGATTTATCTGTATCTAAACTGAAGACTTTACTACCGAAAACCTTTAAATGAGATAGATCTGGTTTTCGGTCGGTCCATTTCTCATATGGAAATTGGCCTTTCACCGCCGAAGTTAGAACTCTGTTTCTCAAATAATAAGCACAATTCATAGCTTCTGCCCAAAATCTTTTTCCTATCCTTTTATTTGACAACATAATCCGGGCACTATCATTTAGTGTCCTATTCAATCTCTCGGCAACACCATTTTGTTCCGGGTTTTCTGAAACTGTTTTTTGATGTTGAACACCATCCTCCCTTAAGAACTCCTCAAACTGATTGGAGGTATATTCCCCTCCATTGTCACTTCTTACTCTCTATATTGAGGTCTCGTGAAGTTTCTCGACCCATGCCTTATATTGTTTGAAATACTCCGGAGTTTCTGCTTTATTTTTCAGAAAGTATACTCGGGAGTACCGGGACCAATCATCACTAATGGTTAGCATAAATCTTTTGCCTCCGGGTGATGGCACTCTCGCCGGTCCCCAAATATCCGTGTGTACCAAATCAAGAACTTTTCTCCTTTATAATTTGCTTCCTTTGGGAATGGTAATCTGTGTGCTTTACCTTGAGCACACCCACAACAATCACTCACATTATCATTTTCCCCAAAGCGTATCCCTTCAACTACTCCCCACTTTTTCATTTCTCTTAACTTTTCTAGATTCACATGCCCAAGTCTCTTATGCCACAACATAATATCATTGACACCAGCATAGTAAAGTTTGAGTTTTTCATTACTTAAAGCAAGCCTGAACATTCCTTGGCTACCTTTCTCAGCAATGAAATACACATCTTCCTCAAAGCTAGCTGTAAAGACTCCTTTTCTGGTGCTAGTTTCAAATCCTTTATCATCTAATACAGACGTAGAGATAAGATTCTTGTTTAACTTCGGAATAAACAATACATCGGAGAGCGTAACTATTGAGGTTTTTCCCTCCACTACGACTTTCAGATCTACCGATCCTACATAAGTAGTGGTCACTACCCTTCATCCCCATATTCAATCTCTACAGTAGGGATCTTTCTCAGCTTAGTAAACAGATGCTTATCTTTGCACATGTGCATAGATGCACTTGAATCCACAATCCAGCCTCCTTCACCTTTCAGTCCACCGAAAGCACATTTCTGCTTTCGTGGAATTTCGACTTCTGTTTTTGCCTTCAACTCCTCATCCAAAAGAAGTTCGTCGTCCTCCTCATCGGATTCCTCCTCGAGTACCTGTGTGACAAGTGCCTTTTTCTTCCCTCATGTTTCACCCCCGGTGTGCCCCTCCTTTATCCGAAGCTCAGTCAGTTTGGTGCATTCTGCCATGTAATGCCCGGGTTTCTTACAAAAGTGACAAAGCCCCTTTGGTCCCCTCATTCCGGATTCATCGCATTGATTTTTCAGGTCTTCCCCTCCATGACTTCTAAGGGGTTTTCGTGAATCTTTGTTTCTCCAACTTGCTCCAGCCGCCAAGGCTTGTGCGTTCTTAACTCCCTTCGGATTTCGATTGTATTCTCTCGGACGAGAGTCATACCAACTATTGAATTCCATACCCACCTGGAGTCCGGTAGATCCTGTACCCGGTTTGCAATGTTCTCATACTCATCGGGTAGTTTCATGAAAAAACAATATACCTTTGCCTTTTCGGTTTCTACTTTTCCGGCACACTCTAACTCCATGAAAAGTATAGCTAGCTCATTGCAGAAATCGAGCATCTTCTCTCCTTTGTGAAAGTATCCATTGATCCTTTGGTCTGCTAACTTCTGTTCCTGAATAGTACCGCTACGGTACATCTCTATAAGCGCATCCCACAGATCGGATGCCCTTTCAACTTGCAAATGAGGACCTGCGAATCCTTGCGAATCCTTGTGTGAGATGACAGAGGATAAAATACTTGGCTGCCATGTTGTTGTAGTCCTAGGTATCGATATCATTCTCCTCATTCCTCGCAATAGGAGACATGAAAGCAGATCCGGTTGCTACAGGTGTGGATTTCTCTTTTTCTTTCCTTTTTTCCATCACGATGCTTTCTCCGTCTTTTGATTCCTCTGATGACGGTGGATCTGGTTTCCTACCAAATCTGCTTCCTCCAAACCCTGGAGGAATAGCAAGACCGGATGGGCACTTCACTCGCCCACTCACTATTCCCCAAAATCTTTTCTCACATAGGGCTCCCATCATCATACTCTCCCAGTAGATAAACCCAGTCCCATTTAATATGGGCACCCTCGAGGGTGGGCCCATAACCTGCAACTTTGAGACCTCCATAGGTACTCAGAGTAGGCAGCTTGCTAGAAGCCTCTAAGATAACCTCAGTTCTTTAAGCTTTGTCTGAATATTGCTGACACCCTGACAGAATACAGACTGACCACAGTGCAACCCTTGGAAAGGCTGACTCCCCTGAGTCTGCCACAAAAAGAATCCTTGAATTTGCTCCCCTGAACAGTAAATTATCAATGGTCAAAGATGACCCTTTTATACAAAAGCTCTGTGCGAGAGAGGCGGCTACCTCTAATTTTCTAAGTCCTAATCCCCTCTCTAAACCTTCTCCTACTGATGTACGGAACCAATCAATTGAGTGTAGAGTACAGAAAGGTACTTGGTCGGTAGTACTTTCTATACGGCCATTGTACGATATTGCCAGAAAGATAACGCCTGCCATATCCGGGTTCGCGATAATATGTCCCGAAGATGCCGTCATCCAATGTCATGCTGCCGCGTATCACCCGTTGTGGTTGTGACCGAAAAACCGCCAAATCGACCATTCCGCGATGCGGGCTTCTTTCTCCGTCGTTAGATTAATGTCGGTCTTAATTTATAGCCGTTAAAAATACAAGTAGTACATTTCCGGTGTAACTCTCTTTTTAACTGTGTCTGTGTGATTGTGGTCCGTTTGTCAGTAAATCGAACTTCTTTTTTTCGTCATCTTTAAGTAGCTATCGTACCCTATATACTTCAGCACTGGTCTTAGACTACAGGGTAAGACTAACGGCTTCTTTGACGGATGGTAGGTACCACGATCAAATCTTGGGTCCGTCAATCCTTTTGGTAAGTTTACCAAGGATCTGCCTTCAAACTCTAGAAGGAGCATAGGCAGCCATGGCTCTAGCTTCCTCTCCAGCATTCACTGACTACGACAAGTATGGGGGCTAGAGAGAGAAGCTAGAAGCAGGCTGCCTCTTCTTTTTGTTGCTTCTATTTAAATCTTTTAACTAACCTAGAAAATACCTTTTATTTCAACAAGTTTGCCATATTTAGCCTAATTCTATCCCCAACATGAAAGTCAATGTCCTTTTGATTAGTGTCGGCTTGCGATTTTTGACGACTCTTTGTGTGTCGTATGACTGTCAACGCTTTTTTAAAATTGACACGCATCCTTTCGGCAAAGTCCACTGCGGCATGTGTGCTAAAGTCGGTTGCGATCAGATTTTGGGGAAGGGTTTGCTGTTGTCCATTGAGAGAGAAGGGTGTGGCATTAGTGGAAGAATGGATTGCACTGTTGTACACAACTTTAAACCCCGTCAGATGTTTTGCCCAATCAGTCTAGTGTACCGACACGTAAGCGCGCAAGGCTTCCTCCAATGTCCTGTTCACTCTCTCTGTTTATCCATCCGTCGGAGGGTGATAAGCGGTGGACATAGCCAACGGTGTTCCGCAAATAGCAAACAGATTCCTCCAGAAGTGACTAATAAATTTTCGGTCGCGGTCGCTGACAATCTTCTTACGAAGTCCGTAGTGACGGAATATCTCACGGAAGAAGAAATCCGCGACATCTCGAGTTCTAGCCGTGGTTTTTGTGGGGAGGAAATGTGCCATCTTTGTAAGATAGTCGACGACAACAAAAATGGATTCATAACCATCCGGCGTTAATGGAAGAGCGATAATAAAGTCCATAGAGATCGCTTCCTAAGGGGCGGATGGCGTTGGAAAGGGTTGCAAGATGTTGCTTTAAAAGCTTTATCCTTAGTGGATAGAGCTGTGAGGGGAGAGTTCAAACTTAAAATATTTTTGGGTTAAGTTTGGTGTAATACTTACCTTAAATAGTGTGACATTATAGAAGTTACTCTAAGAGTATTTGTACGATCACATAGACAAACGTCAACATTTCAGACTATGCAGGAAGTACGGAATGGACCTGGACACATAACATCTATCGAACGAGTGAATGCGGGAAATCGGGCAAACGCAAAGTGAACCGGACATCTAAGAATACAAATGTAAAAGTTAAATACCTGACCTTGATTTCGATCACACTGACGGCTGGAAATTAAGTGGGGACCACTGATGACGAGGTGCTTCGTAAGCACCCGAGATATTCTTACAAAATATACCACAGTGGGTTGGACGTATCTACAGGTGCTGACTAAGCAAACAACATTTGGTGTACGACATCAATTTGTGAATACCTGATAAAAACAAAATTTTGTAGCTTAGTGGATTAGCAAATAGAGTTTCACTATTAAGTTTTAGGCTACTTGCAGTTTGGTTTTTGGAAGTACGTTAGTGTACTTTGTCGTACTACAGTACAATACCACTATTGCGGATACTGACACTTGATTGGGTGATGTGCAGTAGACATTCTTTCAGTGTATAAACTTTAGGACTTGGAAATATTTTGGTATCCGGTTTTGGGATAAGGGAATCTAAAGGCAGTTTTTTGGGAAACTTGCAGCTCTTGTATCTTATGGTTTGCTAAGTCAATTTGGCTGTAAATTTGGGAGTTGACAGTTTGTATGTTGAGTATATTGTATGCTTAGTTTTGTGTAATTTGGACTTGTGATTCAGGATCAATAGTGTGGTGAAATATAGTGTTTGTGAGGACTTCTTGAAAAGCTTTTGTTTAGTTATGTCTACTTCTACTACTACGGCTGCAGCTCCACCTGCACCAGTTGTCATACAACAACACAAGAGTCCTTGACGACCTCTATCCGTTTTATTCTTGTTGCAAGAGTCACAGGTTTGGACATACTCCGCAGTATCATTTGTCATATTTTACCAATAGTACAGTTCGACAACTCGTCCAGTAGTTTTGTCTCGCCCGAAGTGTCTGCTGAGGGGTTCGTCATGGCTTAATTGCAAGGTAGTATGTCGTAACTCTTGATTTTTCAAAATATACAATCGAGGGGTTCGTCATGGCTTAATTGCAAGGTAGTATGCCGTAACTCTTGATTTGTCAAAATATACAATCGGGTTGTCTGACTCGGTTTGTATCGCCACATGCCATTGGCAGTTTGAACCAATATCTTTCTTTTGACGAGTTTCGCGATTGTGTCGTCGCCTAAGTATGCCGCCTTAATTCTCTCCAACCACTTTTTGTTGAAATTTATAGATTTCTAGAGTATTTTCTAGGTTTAAATATGGTTTTATAAAAGGAAAAAGGAAAGGACGGACAGCCTGCCTCCACCTCCGCTCTCTAGCCCCCATACTTGCTGTAGTCACTGAAGGAAAGAGAGAGAGGTTGATCCATGGCTGCCTTAGTTCAACAGACAGCTATTTTTAGTAGGTTACTAAAAATGTACTTGACGGACCAGAGATTTGATCCCGGTACCTGCGGTTCGTCAAATCGTCCGCTAGAGGCCAGCTTTATCCTAATGACTAGGACCAATGCTAAGTGCTATGGTATGTGATAGATATATATTTAGTTCGAACGGATAAAGTTAATTTAACTAAAACTGTTTACGGCGTACATATATACAGTTTTATAAAGTACGTCGTACGACGCTAATTCAAAACGGATACCACGCATTTTTCTACATTGGAACAAATATCGCGCAAGTATTTATTCCGGCCAAGATTACGTTTCGCATATAATCCAACGACGCACATCATCGCCGAAATCCCGGAGTGGTCACTTTGGCATTTAGTGACGTGGCATCACCTGGCGCCACGTGGGGAGACATCATTCGGTCGCGGGAATTCCGAGGAACGTACGGATGAGTGGAAAGTATACACGCGTCCACTTATGGCCTTGTCGTACAGAGGCCGTACAGAAGGTACATCGGCAGTAGTACTTTCTAGTACTATACAGTTTTGTGATTGGTTCGTACAGGCAGTAGATAGGAGCTGTGAGAGGGAATTAGGAAAAACTAGGACTTAGGAAAATTTAGGTAGATAGTCCTCTCTCTCAGAGAGTTTGTATAAATTGGCATCTTTGCCATCCTATAACTTATCGCCTGGTTGGCCGTTTTCAATGATTCTTTTTTCTACGGACTCAGGGGAGTCCAGGCTACACTAGGGTGTAGTCAAATTGTCAGTTTGCCTTCTTGGGCAGCAGTGGTTGTGGCTTAAAGTGGGTTAGTTAAATACTATCTAGAGGCTTCCTGTATTCTGTGGTCCAATGGAGGACACAGAATTGCAGGTTAGGGGCCCACCCTCTAGGGTGCCCACCTTCAATGGATCTGGGTTCATCTATTGGGAAGCCATGATGATGGGAGCTTTGTGTGAAAAACGATACTGGGGTATCGTCAGTGGACAAGTGAAACGTCCACCTTCAGGAACTCCACCAGGATTTGGGGGAGTAAGGTTTCCTGCAACAACGGCTGCCTCGGCGGAGGAGGCAGATGATGGGGACAGCAGTGTGTCCGAAAAGGGGAAAGGGAAGGAGACACCCCTTACTCCTATTGCCACAGTATCGGGAGCGACAATTGTGAAGACCGTGGAGAACGATACTCAAATGTGGGAGGATGTAAACATGGCTGCCAAGAACTTCATTTTGAGGCACCTCACTCAAGGTTTGGCCACTCCTCATCTTCACATTTACAAGGCAGAGGAATTGTGGGAGAGTTTGGTGGAGATTTATAGAGCTGGAACTATTCAGGAACTCCAGTTGGCTGAGCAAAAGCTATTGAGTTACACTTACAAAGGAGGAAAGATGTTAGATTACTGTAATGATTTTTCTTGTTTGTATATGGAAATGGAAAGTGCCGGGTGGACAGGTACAATGAAAATGAAAGTTAACACCCTTATTATGAAATTACCAGATGAGTTCGAAAACATAGTGTACCGAGTACAGGGAATGCCTGATAGTTCATGGAAATGGAACACAGTAGTCAGGATGATACTTGTGCAGGAAAACACAATGGAGATTAGGAGAGGAGGAAAGAGCATTCAAGCTCTAGCTGCAGGAGGGGACCGATGGGGGAAGGATCCGAAGAAACCTTATAGAGGGGAAAGAGATAATTCTGGGGGACAGAGGCCCCCAAAGGGTCTTTGTCATTATTGCAAAAAGCCGGGACACTTTATTGCAGATTGTGTCAAGTTGTCAGAGCTGAGGCTCCAAGAAAACCGTGGAGGGGGTTCTTCCGGAGGGAAGAAAAAGGCACTTGTGGTTACAAAAGTGTCAGGAGAAATCGAGGATGAGTCATCTGAGGAGGATGGGGAGCTTCTTCTTGACGAGAGTCTGGAGGAGAAGGAGATCCCTCGGAGGCAGAAGTGTGCCCTTGGAGCAATTCGGGAAGCTCCACAGGAAGGATGGATCATCGACTCAGGTGCATCCATGCATATGTGCCGTGATAAAGAACTCTTCACTAAGCTACGAAAGATTCCTACTGTAGAGATAGAGTATGGGGATGGGAGAGTGGT
Source organism: Zygnema cylindricum (assembly GCA_037447655.1). NCBI lineage: Eukaryota > Viridiplantae > Streptophyta > Zygnematophyceae > Zygnematales > Zygnemataceae > Zygnema > Zygnema cylindricum. Next base: position 383,303 of record JBBHKE010001954.1, read on the forward strand.
TACTACAGATCTAGTGGGATCAGTAGATCTGAAAGTCTTAGTGGAGGGTAAGACCTCTATACTTACATTCTCAGATGTACTTTACATTCCTCAGTTGAGTAAAAATCTTGTCTCTACGTCTGTGTTAGATGACAAAGAGTTTGATACCTTCACCAGGAAGGGAGTCTTTACAGCTAAGTATGGGAATGAAGTTTACTTCACAGCAGATAAGGGTAGCCAAGGAATGTTTAGGCTTAACTTGAGTAATGAAAAGAAGAATGCTTACTATGTTGGTGTTCCTAAGGTGATGATTTGGCATAAGCGTTTGTGGCATGTGCATTTTGATAGGTTAAGGGAAATGAAAAAACTTGGGGTAGTAGATGGCATTCAGTTTGGGGATAATGAAATAATGGATGATTGTAGTGGTTGTGCTCAAGGTAAGGCTCACAGACTTCCCTTTCCCAAAGCCGCCACATATAGAGGTGAGAAAGTGTTAGATTTGGTCCACACAGATATTTGGGGACCTGCAAAAGTACCTTCGGTTGGAGGAAAGAGGTTTATGATGACAATAACTGATGACTGGTCTAGATACTCTAGAGTCTACTTTCTGAAAAATAAGTCTGAAGCATCCACTTACTTCAAAGAATATAAAGCTTGGAGTGAGAAGTTGCATGAAACCCCTATTAAGAGGATAAGGAGTGATAATGGGGGGGAATATACCTCTAACCAGTTTGAGGAATATCTGAGAGATGAGGGAGTGCAACACCAGAAAACTGTACCATATAACCCGGAACAAAATGGGGTAGCTGAGAGGTTGAATGGAACACTAGGAGATAGTGCATGTAGTATGTTGGCAGACAAGAAAATAGGAAAGAGATTTTGGGCAGAGGCAATGAACTGTGCCAACTATATTAAAAATAGAGTCCTTACCTCAGCTGTAAAGGGAGTGACACCTTATGAGAGATGGGTTGGAAGGAAACCAGATATCTCACACCTTAAAGTATTTGGTAGCCTAGTTTACAGTCTTGACACGGATAGGAAAAACTGGAAACTAGATGCTAAGGGAAAACCTGGATACTTTGTGGGATATGATGAGGATGTTAAGGGATATAGAGTCTATGACTTAGCAAAGAAAGATATCATTATGGTCAAACACTTAGTTGTCATGGATGAAGGGAAGTCATTTGACCCCTTCAAATATACAAAGAAGATAAGGATCAGATTTGAGTCCGAAAGTGAGGAGAACTCAGTCGTTCCCGAAAAAGACATGAGTGAAACTGTGATTACAGATTCAGGGGAGATCGAAGATACAGGAGACTCACCGGAAACCTCACATACTCCTATGGACTTCGAGGAGATGGAAGAAGCGGGACAAGATACGGTTTTTATGGACAGGGGAGCCGATGAGATAGTGAGAAGAAATCCAAGACTTCCATCCATTCCAGCTTCGGAGTTTGAGGGAGGAAGGAGGAGCAGCAAAAGGATACAGGAAAAACAAGCTGCCCATAAGGTAACTAAGCTATCTCACCCAGATGAGCCTCAGTCTTACTTAGAGGCAATGAATAGTCCAGAGAAAGAAAGATGGATTAGAGCCATAAATGATGAGATGGCTTCTATCATGGAAGCAAATACTTGGGAACTAGCAGATTGCCCTCCAGATAGAAAACCTATTGGATGTAAATGGGTATTTAAACTAAAACTGAACCCAGATAATACAATTGAGAGGTATAAGGCTCGATTGGTAGCAAAGGGGTTCACCCAAAAAGAGGGGATTGACTATGAGGAGACCTTTGCTCCAGTTGTTCGGTTCCCATCGGTAAGGATTCTCCTCAGTCTGGCCGCAGCGGAAGACATGGAAATTCACCAGATGGATATTAAGACTGCTTTTCTTAATGGTGAGTTAGAGGAAGAAATTTTTATGAGGCAACCCGAGGGGTTTGTGGAAGAAGGAGAAGAGAGCAAAGTGTGCAGGCTCATAAAGTCTTTATATGGACTGAAACAGGCTCCCCGACAGTGGAACAAGAAACTAGATGAGTTTCTCACCGATCTGGGATACATCCGGATCAGCTCTGACCATTCTATCTATATGTTTGAAGATGAGAATGGTGTCATTTTTATTGCAATTTATGTGGATGATCTGCTTGTGTTAAGTAAGTCTTTAGATAATATCAATAGGCTAAAGAAAGATCTTAGGGGCAGATTTGATATGAAGGATTTAGGGGAGGCAAAATATATTTTGGGGATCCAAATGGAGAGAGATAGAGGGAAGAAGATTATCAGACTTACTCAGAAAGAAGCAATAGGTAATATGCTTGAGAAATTCCAGATGGAAAATGCTAACAGTTGTACCACTCCCATGGACTTGAAAAAAGTAAGTGATGGGAGTGTAGAAGGAGGAGTGATGATCTTAGACGATCAGATGAGTCTAGAGGAGAGAGAGTTCATGAAGTCTATTCCTTATAGACAGGTCGTAGGAAGCTTAATCTATTTTATGAACTGTACCAGGCCGGACATAGCGGCAGCAGTTGGAGTACTCAGTAGTAGTCTTAATGATCCTAGGAAGAGAGATTGGGAGGCAGCCAAGAGAGTCATGAGATATCTGGTGGGAACTAGAGAGTTATGGTTGCATTTGGGAGGGGAGCATACTGATATCACCACTTGGAGTGACGCCAGTTATGGGGATGCACCTATGAGAAGATGCACTTCTGGATATGTTTTGTATGTGGGGGAAGGTGCTTGCTGTTGGAGCAGTAAGCAACAAAAGGTGGTTGCTCAGTCTACTATGGAGGCTGAGTATATGGCGTCGTGTTCTGCTGTAAAAGAACTAATGTGGGTGAAATCATTGTTACAAAAACTGGGATTTATGAAGGAGGGAGTGCATGAAATCTTTTGCGATAACCAAGCTGCAATTGCAATTGCAGCCAATCCAAAACACCATTTCAAAGCAAAACATATGGACATAAGATTAAGCTTTGTAAGAGAAAAAGTTGAAAATAAAATTCTAAATCTTGTGTATAGACCTGATGAAGAAATGGTGGCTGACATGATGACCAAACCTGTGCCCTCTCCTAAACTAAAATATTGTCGGGAAAAATGCGGGTTGAAAGAAAAATTAAAATTAGACTAGAAAATAAGGGGAGTGTTGAAATTTATAGATTTCTAGAGTATTTTCTAGGTTTAAATATGGTTTTATAAAAGGAAAAAGGAAAGGACGGACAGCCTGCCTCCACCTCCGCTCTCTAGCCCCCATACTTGCTGTAGTCACTGAAGGAAAGAGAGAGAGGTTGATCCATGGCTGCCTTAGTTCAACAGACAGCTATTTTTAGTAGGTTACTAAAAATATACTTGACGGACCAGAGATTTGATCCCGGTACCTACGGTTCGTCAAATCGTCCGGTAGCGGTCAGCTTTATCCTAATAGACTAGGACCAATGCTAAGTGCTATGGTATGTGATAGATATATATTTAGTTCGAACGGATAAAGTTCATTTAACTAAAACTGTTTACGGCGTACATATATACAGTTTTATAAAGTACGTCGTACGACGCTAATTCAAAACGGATACCACGCATTTTTCTACATTGGAACAAATATCGCGCAAGTATTTATTCCGGCCAAGATTACGTTTCGCATATAATCCAACGACGCACATCATCGCCGAAATCCCGGAGTGGTCACTTTGGCATTTAGTGACGTGGCATCACCTGGCGCCACGTGGGGAGACATCATTCGGTCGCGGGAATTCCGATGAACGTACGGATGAGTGGAAAGTATACACGCGTCCACTTATGGCCTTGTCGTACAGAGGCCGTACAGAAGGTACATCGGCAGTAGTACTTTCTAGTACTATACAGTTTTGTGATTGGTTCGTACAGGCAGTAGATAGGAGCTGTGAGAGGGAATTAGGAAAAACTAGGACTTAGGAAAATTTAGGTAGATAGTCCTCTCTCTCAGAGAGTTTGTATATATTGGCATCTTTGCCATCCTATAACTTATCGCCTGGTTGGCCGTTTTCAGTGATTCTTTTTTCTACGGACTCAGGGGAGTCCAGGCTACATTGGGGTGTAGTCAAATTGTCAGTTTGCCTTCTTGGGCAGCAGTGGTTGTGGCTTAAAGTGGGTTAGTTAAATACTATCTAGAGGCTTTCTGTATTCTGTGGTCCAATGGAGGACACAGAATTGCACTTTTCGTCCACTTTCACCGTACTCGTTACAGTGTTGACTTTCTTGTCGTTAAGTTTGTCGGCTGCGATAGTATCCGCTTTCAAAGTTTTGTCCCTACGTTCTTCCGATAGTTGCGATAGATCCGCCGCGGTCAACGCAGCAACGCTTGGTCTTCTTGACAAAGCATCAGCACGATTTGTCTTACCCGGCTTGTATTCGATGGTTAACTCTTGTCCAAAAGTTTGTAGGAATGTCATCCACCTAGCCTGTTTCTTGGATAACTTTGGTTGTGTTTGTAGATACAGTAACGCATGGTGGTCAGTAATCACTGTGATCCGCTTCCCTTGAATGTTACACTTCCAAACTTCCAACGTATTAATGATGGCTATTGTTTCTTTCTCCTGAGTGGCCCAATTAAGATCTGTCGCCTTCAGTTTATGATTATCATAGGCGATGGGTTGTAGGCCTCTTCCGTGATCTTGCATAAAAATAGCTCTAATAGCCGTATCACTCGCGTTAGTGATTATCGTCCAAGGTAACACCGGATTGGGAACCGCTAACACAGAGGCGTTAACCAACCGCTCCTTAAGCATGTTAAAGGCTACCTCTGCACTATTTCCCACTCATAAGGTACGTCATTTTTGAGCAAATCGGTTAGTGGTAAGGCGATTTTTGCAAATCCCTCTACGAACCGTCGATACTAGGAGCATAGCCCAAGGAAGCTCCTCAGCTCTGTGATATTTTTTGGTTGTGGCCACTCCTTGGCTGCCTTAGTTTTGTTGGGGTCCACTGTGATTCCATCTTGACTGACCACGTGACCCAAAAACTCAATTTTGTGTTTTAAAAAGTCGCATTTGCTCATCTTCGCGTACAACTTGTTTTCCTTTAAAACCAGTAAGACAGTTCTCAGGTGCTTGATATGGTCTTCTAACGTCTAAATATACACCAAAATGTCATCTTAAATGACAATTACGAACGCGTCCAAATATTGTCACAAGATCGTGTTCAGCATATGCATAAACGTAGCCGGGGCATTGGTCAATCCAATAGGCATGACCGAAAATTGGAAATGACAGTACCGCGTTGTGAATGCAGTCTTTCCCACATCTTCCTTTGCAATTATAATTTGATGATAGCCACTTCGTAAGTCTATCTTAGAGAAATACTTGGCACATCTAAGCCGATCCAACAACTCGTCTATCCCGGAAAGGGGGTACGCGTTCTTGACTGTTAACCTATTTAGAGCGCGGTAGTCCACACACATACGTAGACCTCCATCTTTCTTGGTCACGAAGAGGACAGGGGCTCCGTATGGCGACTTGCTCGCCTCAATTGCTTCGGCCTCTACTTACTCTAAAAGTTGTCTCTTGAGTTTGTCCAAATCGTGTAACTCATTTCAGACATCATGTTGGTCGAGGGTACTCCTCCCGAAACAAGCTCGATCTTGTGGTCTACGTCGCGTTTCGGAGGTAAACCTTCCAAGATTTTTGGGGAAAAAACATCAGCATACTCCTCGAGAAGCTTTGTCACGACTTCCGAGGCCTCAACGAAAGCCTTTCCTGCGGTGTTCCCTCCTATGGAGCCAAAGTCGAGATCCGTTTTTGCCCACTCCTCCGGAATTCCCTCCTTGACTTCCTCCACGGGTTGTACGATCGCTATTCTAATTGTTTCCCCTTTCTGGAGCGCCCTCTTAAGCTCTAAAGCCAAAAGCAGACGTCCCTCTTCCAAGTTTTTACCAGCCACTCCCATCTTTACCTCAACCTCTCTTTCGCCTTTACCCACTTTTATACTATTACTCCTCTAATCAATCTTCGGATTCCACTTTTGGAGCCATGGCTGCCCCAAGATTACCTCATGATCTCCGAGGGGTAAGACGTGAAGAGTGTCATACCAATGAAAATTCCCAACACCAACTCGTAACCGAGGTGAACGATGGGTAATCATAATCGAACTACCATCGCCCAATTGAACTCATTGATGGTTTGAAATAATGATGAGAGGAAGTTTCAACTTCTTCATTGTCTTCTCGTTGATAAAGTTCCCCGACGCGCCCGAATCCACCATGAAACTGGTTGTGCTGCCCCCGATTTTAGCCGAAAAAACCAAAGGATCTCCACTTTCTCCAGCGAGTCTCGTGACATTAAGCTTGCCCCTCCTATGGCCTTCTTTTTTGGGGCATTCTCTGGCTATATGGTCTGGGGAACGGCACACAAAGCATAGTCTATTCAACCTCCTACGTTGGAGCTCCTCGGGGACAAATCATTGGTTTTGTTTTTGGCAGTATTCTTCTTCTTTTTGAGTGCGTTAACCATGACTAACTCCTCCTTGATGGCTTCTAACTCCATAGGGGTCGGTCCGTCGTCCCTTGGCCCTCCTCCGCTGATACTTGATCCAAAGTGATAATCTCTACGGAGAGTGAAGTCTACAGAGTCGGTCCGTTCTGCGAACGGAACAATTGTCGAGAGACTAGGAGTTGTTGTTTCCCGTGCGAGCCACCGTTCCACATCCCTCCAAATAGACGCCTTGAGTCCCTTAACATATCAATCAACCGCTTCATCCTCCGTCATCGTTGGGATTTGAACCTTGCATTCCAAGAATCGTTACGTTTACTCCAAAACAGAAGTGAGTTGTTTCAACACCGATATCCTATACCTCGCGGACTTAATTGTGTTCACGGGTTACCAGGAGGCACGAAGAGAATTAACGAAACATGGTCCAAACAGTGGGTTCCTCGTCGCTTTTCACCATTGCTCTCACCATGTCTTTACGGCTCCTTTAGGTCACCCTCCCGCGTAATAAACCTTTTCACGCTCAGACAGACCGGGGAAGTTTTGAAGATAATTTGCTACCGAAAACAACCACGCGTTGAGATTCTTATGTTTGGCAGGGTCAAATTCATTGTGAAGTCTTAACTTAGGCCTCCGCAAATCTCTCTCGGCAACTCCATGTGTCCATTCACCAAGACGAGATTCTAAAGTTGCGACAGTGTCGCTGAGCTGAACGTTTTGCAATCAGACATTCTCCAATCCTCCAAATACTCGCTCTAACATATTAGCTCTAGACACGCCATGACCTTCCATGTTGTCGGGTCACAAAGATAGCTCCGATACCAATGTAAAAGGGGTGAAACTAGTCCACACACACCGCTAGTGCACAATGGAATATAACCAGGGGTTCACTCGTAGCAACAGCAAGAGCCCACAACGTACACAGCATACACAATGAAGAGCTTGAAAGTTTATATTTCTCCGAGAAAGGGATTACAAAATTGTTTGTTTGCTAAAAGAAGTGTACTCCCAAAAGAGAGTGTCTCTTCACTAAGTTTACCCACTATTTAAACTAGTTACTTGCTAGTCAATCCGGTACAACAGCTGGTCAACTTTATACACGTGGACACTGTTCATTAGCCGCACCCTATCCACACTAGGTTCTAGAACAATAAAGTTCAATATACATTTTGCTATGTTGCTATGCTGCTATGCTGCACTAATCTGACATCGCAGCTGCGCTGCTCTGACATCGCAACTATAGCAGCTTGTTAACTCTGCTCTCATTTTGTAACCCTGTTACACCCTCCCACTCTCTTTTCTTTCTCTCTCTTTCTCTCTCTCACTCTCTCTCTCTCTCTCTCTCTCTCTCTCTCTCTCTCTCTCTCTCTCTCTCTCTCTCTCTTTTTCTCTCTCT
>JBBHKE010001954.1:391769-423929 GCA_037447655.1 Zygnema cylindricum
CCTATCGTATCCGTCGGTACCGTGATCTAAGGAGAGGTTGAATAGTCAATGACGTTGTTCACACCCTCAACCTCATTAGACTCAACTTTGTTAGAGAGAAAGTAGAAAACAAAATAATCAGTTTAGAGTACCGACCAGATAGTGAGATGGTAGCAGATATGATGACCAAACCTGTGCCTTCCCCTAAGCTAATTTTCTGCAAGGAGAAGTGAGGTCTGAAATTAAAGAGTGATTAGAAATAAGGTGAGTGTAGAAATTGATGGTTCTTTTAGTATTTTCTAGGTCTAAAATAAAGTGTAGAAAAAGAAGCCGAGGCAGTCAGTCTCAAACTCCTCTCTCCAACTCCCACACTTGTTGCAGTAACTGATAAGTTGGAGAGGAATCTAGTGCCATGGCTGCCTATGCTATCCAGAGATTTACGAGGTAGTAAAGTAGTTGATTTACTAAAAGAAAAGCTGTGGGTTACGGGATTTGATCCTGATACCTACGTATACGTAACGCCGCCGGTAGGCGGTAGCCTCATCCATTTAGTCTAGAATTAGTGTTAGACAATATAGGGTTTAATAAATATCTAAACGTTAACAAATAAGCTAATTCATTTAACGCCAACTATATACGGGATACATAGAGTTAGTTATGAAAAGTACGGATTTCGAGTACGGAGAAGAAAGAAGTACCGCGCATTTGTTTCAATAGTGAAAAAAATACATCGCAAATATTTATGACGGCTATAATTGAAATCGGCACTCAATCAGACAGCTGAAAAGAATGTCAAGATCGCAAGAAGATTTCGGCGGTTTATGGTCGCCGCCACATCGGATGACACGTGGCACCACAACAATGGATTTCGGCATCTCCAGGGATTACTAAAAAAAATCCAGATAAAACACGTGTCGACATTTTGGTCATGTTGTACAATGTTCGTACATAAAGTACACCGGCAGCTGTACCTTTCTATACGGTATAATGATATGATTGGTGCCGTATGTCATTAGATACAGTTTTAGAGAGAGATAGGACTTAGAAAAATTTGGTAGATAGGACCCTCTCTCCCAGAGAGCTTCTCTACAAAAGGTCAACTTTGACCCTCCATAACTTAGTGCTCAAGGGAGCAAATTCATAGATTCTTTTTGCTATCAACTCAGAGGAGTCTTGTCTTCACAAGGGTGCAAGTGGTCAAAGTTTTTGTTTGACAGGGTGGTAGTTATTCTTCCTGAAACAGGAAGGGGTCAGTGTTATCCTAGAGGCTTCTTGCAAGCTGTCCATCTGAGGACCTATGGAGGTCTGAGAGTTACAGCGGCCTTCGCCAAGGAAAGGTAATGTTCGGGAGTCAGACTAAGAGGAGGAGGAGGAGAAGAAGCACCAGCTAGTTTCTTGGTTAGAGAATCAAAGACAGACTCCATGGGTACAAACTCCTCGGACATCGGAGGATTTTCCTCATGTACGGGCTTCTCCTGCCTACACGGCTCTCCAGATCCATTATTCGGAGTCTCTACACCCTCTATGATGACAGAGGTAACGAGAGAAAAAAAAATGAATGTAAACAGAGCTCATTTCCAAAAAGAGAGCTTCGAAAGTTAAAGCTCCTATCCCCTCTAATCAGAGCAGACGCGTGGCTTTTCAGTATTGTTCTTTATCTACGGGAAGTCTCTAACAATTGTCCCCTAAAAATCCACTGTTCCGATCAAGGGGGTTGCAGTTTACTCTGGAAGGTAACGCCAACGCAAAGATAACTACAAATCAAGACACAAATGCACTACCACGTAGAAATATAGAAATAAATAGGATTGGTTGTTTCATATTTAACAATATCACCTTGCCCCGAAAAAGAGAATAAAAAATTGAAGATATGGAATATAGTGAAGCTAACTAAACATACCCCGGAAATTAACGATGACAATGAGGAAAAGGCGACCCCTCCCCCGACGGTACCGCAAATAGGTATGGTACTCCTTCACTCTTCCGTGTCCGCAGCTCGGAACCTATCAGAATCCTCTCGGTTCGAAACAACAAAAAGTCAAAAAAATCACCCAAAAGGGAAGATAGTGCCAACTATCCACCTGGACTATGATTTCCCACACAAGACAAATCCAAAACTTAGATGGCAATAATGTCAAAAACAAAACAAAGATTCTCCAAAAAAGGTTTGTTTGGAATTTTTGAGGGTTTTCACATGAGACAGTATTGAAAAGCAACCTGTCTTCTTCGACCCATTGTGCCTTATACATCAAAGTTTGTCAAGTTGCAGGTCCAAAAGTTAAAGCTACAGTATTAACCAATGAGCGGCAAGCAAGTGTAATTGAACTGACATAAGACAAAATAATCAGTACTACATTCGGGGCAAAAATTTATGCTTCGGACAGCGGCTAGATCCGCGGCCGGAAGTAATTATTTGTTCCACTATTATATGACAAAGTCTTGAAAATGACACTAACTTGCCAAACTTTAACCTAATGTAATTAATGGACCAAAAGTCAGCTGAGCCTGAACTAAATTCCTACTTACGGCTAACAGAATAATCTAGATGCCAATCCGGAAAGTTACGTGGCGATCCACAATGTACCCCCCCAGGGGCTGGTGGAAAATGGTTCCACGTAACCGGATGGTAATCTTTGAGACGGTATAACTTGGTCGTTCGGCCCTCGTTAGGCGCGAAACAAAGTGCGTTCTGCTCAGTTGGGAAAATTCAAGAATCTTATCCGGCTGGGTGCACTCTTTCTTCCGTACGGTGATGACCGCACAGGTTAAAAAGGTCTCGGAAATCCTTGGTTATATAAAGGTGTGCCTGTAAAGGACATGAGCTTGCAGAATTGGGTAACAATGTCAAACAAGAGATTTCTCACATGCTCCTATCCCATTCCTTATCTAAAGGTATTCAATTCTATGGGTTTTCGACTTAGAGGTCTGTCATGGACACACAACCATTTTCATTTGGCGTTCCATACGAGCGACGTGGCTAGGGACATAGTGACTTCGAAAAATAATATATTACCCTCACCGTAAATGAAATTCACGTTGTTTTTGAATGTATATTTGACGCATATTTTTTACCTTCGATCTCAATTTTAATGGAATTTTTTAATATTGAGAGCAATAGAGTTTCTAATGAATGTTAAAACCATAAATTTTATTTGGTTTTCGTTAGCGTTTACATATTTTTTTTAGATTCAAGGCCATGGATTATAGTACGTTGCATCTAACGCAAACTTGGGTCGGTGGGAACCCATCTTTCAAAGAGAAGCTAATGCGTCTCAAATAATGATTCAAATACCTTCCTTAATTTGGGAGGATGACTTTGGGGCTAATAGGAGCTATCTCATACAAAAGGCTTGTTGGAACGAACCTTGAGTACATGATCAATCTCCTTGTGGTGGAGGAACTTCCTTTATTTAGAAGACGAGAGAGTCGATAATTGAGTTCTTTTTTTTTTAGGATCTGTTTTATGTGGTATACAGGTTAACGATTGTGAGACAGTTCTTTGAGCAGTAAAAAGGATAGGAGTGAACTAAGTTTAAGAGAATAGAGATGGAATGGACTAGGAGGGATAAGTGGGATAAAATCATTTGAAACGCCAAAAAAAGGCTTTGTTTTTCGGTTGAACTAAAATATCTGAAAATTACAATTGGCTTTAGTTTAGAAACCTTGGAAGAAAACTTGTTCTGAGAGTTGTATGGATCTGGTATCATAGATAAATGTCGGATATTCTGAAAAGAGTCGCCATATCTATCCAAAGAGGGATCTAATTACAAGATTTAGAGTTTAAAGAGATAATTTGATCCTCCTGGATCATTTGATTACTCACATAGAGAGTTAGGTCCATCCCTTATTTTTTCACCATATCTGTAATTGGAAGCAATTTGTTGTAACGTGGAAAGATGCCAAAGAGGTGACTTGGGAGCTAAGTGGATACGCGACCTTGTAAGTAATCTTGAGAGCACAAGGAAACCTTTAAGTTTAAGAGATTTTGTGTTTGGAGGAGTTACAAGTCAAACTATTAGTGTTCTATATGCTGAGAAGAGTTGATGATTTGTTGACATTGAATGGTCGAAACCAAAATAGGGTACACTAATAGCAATTCACGACGTACCCATGAGATTGTTTTTTATAGGTTTGCCTGAATGTAGGTCGTTCGATCGATAAAACCCCACGACCCTTATTTAAGACATGACAATTGTATTTTTACTAAAAAAATAATAGCCATTCGGACGCCATTTATTCCTATATAAATCATACCCCAAAACATTTTGTATGCAAATAGTATGGACATACTATTTCTAAAGTGCCTTAGCTAAGGGCATCGGAGTCCCGCTACACCTTAAATCTTTATTAGAGTATAATTTTTTTTAGAGTTTAAGAATAATTACCGTTATTAACGCTTATTGGGAATTTGAAAATTTTCAAAGAAATCGTTTACTCTAACTAGGAATTAGGGTTTTTTTAAAGTAGTATGGATAATTCTATTTGAGAATTTGAAAAAAGAAATAGGTACCCGAAATAGCGTTCAATACGCTAATAACGATTCACGGTGTAGCAATTGGGAAGAGTGACAAACGAAAGTTACACGAAAGTTAAGCTACACGAAAGTTTTCCCTGTGACGTCATCATCCACGTCATGTTGAAAGAAGTGAATATTTGATACATTCTACAGATGCGCGGATGATGTGCCATACTTTGTCGTTTAATTGCCCGACAGGGAAACGTACACAAAGCACTGGAAATGTGACGCATGAAGTGTCACCCGCAAGCCGCCAAACGTTTCCACAATCGGACACCGAAACGGCTTGTACGGTACGTATGCGCTCCTTTTTACAATTTTGTCTTTTACGCGTGAAAACGTTCTTGTAGTGTGGGTGGCTCATGGCCTTTCCTGACATGCCGTACAACTCTTGGTATAGACATGTGCAGAAGCCCGTGCGTGCAGTTTTGTCGCCTAATGTCACATAATGAGTCTGGCACCTTTGGTCGACAAAGGGGCCCATAGCCCGCTAACACGTGTAATTATTTTCGCCTCGTGATATTTTTTTCGATAAGACGGCTAGACACGTGTACATCATTTCACCGTTCATGATAAAATCCTTAATAGTGTGGTATGATCAAAAGAGTTACGGCGGCTATTTTGCAGGATTGTGTATCGGGAAAAAACTTTTTGCGACAAAACCGCTACTGATAGTTATCGGTTATCGAACGGTGATGGGTCTCGATATATCGCTCGGAAAATAACAAATTCCTTTTAGGGGTTTAGTGGGAAAAATATTATGCTATATGATAGCATTTTATTATACTAGTAAATCAACTCCCGTTACACGGGCATGTACCCTGTCTAGTTTATCATGCCCGTACTACGGACGCACGGCAACGCTACACCGCGAATTGTTATTAGTGTCAAAGTTTAAATAGTGTTGAAGACAATTTAACGTAATCGATGCTAAATAAGAATTTGATTTTTTTTTTCTAATTTGTAAAACGCATTCTAATTTCGGCATTATGCTAATTTGGGAACAGCAAAAATGGATTATTCGCCGTACGATTATATACATTAATATATGTATCCATACAAAATATTAGAAATCGTACGACGTCGTGAAATTAAATATCCGTACTTGTCAGACTAATTTACGTGTCAGAATAATCCCGTTTTTTGAGCGCACGTTCCTATGCGTGCGCGTCTGCTTTAATTCATTTTTTGTAAAATTTTCACTTGAAAAGGTACATTTATGTACGGTCTGACATAGACCTTACACCACACTATTTAGATTTTATTGTACTTTCGTTCTTTACGCTATTTTGTACGGTACCTTAACTAAAGTAAAGGAAAAATTAAAATCATGTATACTATTTAAGAAAATAAATCAAAATTTCAAGAACCCAAATTAATAATACATTACGCTATCCGTAATGCGGTCTGCACAACGACGCACGACAATGTTACATTACGCCATCCGTACGGCGATCTGCACAGCGACGCACGACAATGTTACATTAGCCCATCCGTACGGCGATCTGCACAACAACGCACGGCAACGTTAAAATACGCCATCCGTACGGCGGTCTGCACACCGATGGTTGGCAATGTTAGATTATGCCATCCGTACGGCGTATTGCACACCGACATGTGGCAACGTTAAGTTACGCCAACCGTACGGCGGTCTGCACATCGACGGTTGGCAATGTTAGATTACGCCAACCGTACGGCGGTCTGCACACCACCGGGTGGCAATGTTAGGTTTCGCCAACCGTACAACGGGCTACACATCGACGGTTGGCAAAGTTAGATTACGCCAACCGTACGGCGCTCTGCACACCGACGGTTGGCAATGTTAGAGTATGTCAGCCGTACGGTGGTCTTCACACCGACAACTGGCAATGTAAGATTACGCCATCCGTACGGCGGTACGGGCGGCTCCGTTACATTGTGCCAGCGGTACGGTTTTCCGTACTACGGACGGTTGCACGGCAACGTTAGATTGTGCCAGCCGTACGGCTGTCCGTACTGCGGACGGACGGAAAAAAAATTGAAGACAGACATACCGCCTACCGCCTATATAAGGTTTCGCAGAGGGGCGAACAACGTTCCCTTATTTATATACTGATATTGTATTATAATTTGGGAATTGCTAAACGCAAAGACGATTTTTGCTGCGCGCAGGTAGTTGTCAGAAATTGCACATTTGAAGTAAAGTTTTGTACAAGCTACGTATTTATAAGTTCAGATTTGACGGTTAGCCCGTCGAAAAAATTTGACTGGCGAAATATTGTAACGGCGGTTAAAAAAGTGTCGCGCTTGCGAACGTCGACCATCATAAAAAAAACAACAATTCACACGGCCGGCGCACGTTTACTGAAACAAAACAGTACATATAAATAAAATGGCTGCGCGCAGGTAGCTCCAATGTGAGAGCACACGCAGACATTTGACTTAGCCGCAAAAATGGAATCTAATCGCGAACCGTTACCTGGAACTTGGACACAAATTAAAGGACGACGTACAACATGCACAAACTCGCACGAAACGAAATAAACTTCGTACAAAATAAAAAGGCGTACCAGCGTATAAATAATTTGGTCGCGCGTGACGACGCGTCATAATTATTTATATGCTGGTACGTTTTTTTGTTTTGTACGAAGTTTATTTCGTTTCGTGCGATTTTGTGCATGTTGTTCGTCGTCCTTTAATTTGTGTCCAAGTTCCATGTAACGGTTCGCGATTAGATTCCATTTTTGCGGCTAAGTCAAATGTTGGCGTGTGCTCTCACAGTGGAGCTACCTGCGCGCAGCCATTTTATTTATATGTGGTTACCACAGTTTTGTTTCAGTAAACGTGCGCCGACCTTGTAAATTGTTGTTTTTTTTATGACGGTCGACGTTCGCAAGCGCGACACTTTTTTAACCGCCGTTACAATATTTCGCCAGTCAAATTTGTTCGACGGGTTGACCATCAAATCTGAACTTAAAGGTACGTAGCTTGTAGGAAATTGAACCTCAAATGTACAATTTTTGACAACTACCTGCGGGCAACAAAAATCGTCTCTGCGATTAGCAATTCCCTGTAATTTTCATTGTATATAGTATGGCATGCCACGAATGACAATCTGTTCTGTACTCTGTATAAAGTAAGTACAAAAGTTCAGTACAACAACATAAATTGTACTGCTGTACGAAATGAACCGTACAATATCGAATAGGTGTTATCGAGATAAAAAACCGATATATATATATCAGCTTTTATTGTGATAAAACCGGTACCGATATATCGTTCCAATATAACGATTATCGATAGGCCAAAAAAATGGGCATATCGGTTATAGACAAAAATAATTAGTGTTGAGTATCGCTAGCCTCTTTCCGATGACAGATATGTACCTTTTTTTAACCTACTACATATTACTTATTGACTTACCCCGTACTGTTTAGTTACATGTCCGTATTCCGAAATAAAAATTCCGTCCCCAAAGCAGAAAAATAATTCAAACCACCCACATCTTCCCCCCCACCCCGCCCACAGAGGATACGTAGGTTATCGGTAGTTGTGGATTATTGTTACCTAAATGTCCTAAGTTATCGGTAATATTTACCGATAGCTAAAGATTGTAATTTTTCGGCCCTTTTGCTGATAACCATAATCAATGTATTGGTTACCGAATTCATCATCAATATGAAACTAACCTATAAACAACACTAAAAATTAAAGTAAAACTAGTTTTACTCATTTTCTAGTTTACAATATGCATTGTTGTTTGTTATTGTAGGATTTTGCACTTAATGTTCGCTTTATTTCTTTGATGCAAATAAATATTGAAATTCTGTTGACATGGTAAAAACACTTAATTCTCAAAACAAAATGTCACAAAGACGTTCCGTATGGACAACCTTAAACTTGCCCTAAGTTGAGGGATAACTAAATATTGCCAACCACTTGAAAATAAACAAGGAAAAGCATCTTGCGTGATGGTAGTAACATAATATGTTAAAGGTTTTATTGTTATCACACGTGTAAATTTCTTCTTCGAAAACGGGAAAAGGTTTTATCTTCTAATAGTGTGTGTTTAATCATTATGGGTGTTACATTATGATTGTGAAATGTTAAGAGGTAACAATTTGACGAAAAGGGGAAATTGGAAATATTGCCTGGCGATCATGTCAGAAAATTACTTAACTTGTCGATTAACTTAATTTCAACATTTTCTCGCCTGGCGTTGTTATTTTATCGAAGGTTGCCAATAACTGTACACGTATATTTATCGGCATTGGTTTTCATGGGACATTTTAATTATGTCATGGTGGCAATTTTAAGATCGCTAAAAATAATCACCACAAAATAAATAACAAAAAGAAAATCCATACTGCAAAAGCATTCATAAAGAATGACTATCAACCAAATGTGAATTTATACATTATAGTCGAAGCCTCTTTAATTTCAAATTTTACCCCCTACTCTAAAACGCTCAGAAATTGATCATTAAATAACGATCACTCCAATGCGTAGTTAGTATATGCGTTTTTCTTTTTTTAAAGTCAATATGCACTATCTTTTGGAGTTTTTTAACTTTTTGTAAAATTCGTTAACTTTTCGCGAATAAAAAAAAAAATCGTAAAATGACGTCACGTAATTTTTTCGCCTAAAATTGACGTGGTTTAGAACGTTTAATTTTCCCTTCTTGGCGATGGATATCGACAAGATGAAATCATACAATTTCATTTCGTTAGAGATTGTTATTAGACAAAGCGTCGATAATACATCAAAGAGACGAGATGATTCCCCAAACTCCATTACAAAATTGGATTGACTTAGTTGGTTTTGACGCAGATCACATTATAATTTGGTGAAATTCAATGTGAGTCAACACATTTTCTGGACTTTTTGCATTCGTTCTATGTGAATGTTCATTTTTTTTTACCATGTGTTTAATGCACATGACGTAACTATGCTCTATGGATAATGCTCATAAACATTTCAATGCTCGAATGGATCAATAAAGATCCTTAACACCTCCAAATTGATCACTAAGTATAAATCAAGGATGAACTTTCCAGCTGCAAAACACTACCTAAATGGCTAGTTATAGAACTTATAGTGCACGGCTAGTTATCAGAACAATAGCGGACTCTAATGAGCTCATGTCCGAAAGAACGCCCGAAGAGGAAGGCTCACGGAAAGAAGACAAATGCGCTAAGTTTCTTAGGGCGAAACATCAAAATAAAAAGCTCTACACGTGCGCCGTACAAACGCAAAAAACACCTCGTACACCAAAATATAAACGCAAAACAAAACATCACAAAAATGATCTCCCACGTGCAATGTAGGCGCACAAAAAAAACATACGTGTATTAACATATGTGAAGTTGTACGTTTTGGGGCCAACGACATGTAGAAATTAATGGTCCATTTTAAGTATTTTCTAGGTCTAAATAGAAATATAGAAAGAAGCCGAGGCAGTCTACCTCTAACTTCTCTCTCCAAACTCTCAAACTTGTCGCAGTCACTGAGAAATTGGAGAGGGAGCTAGAGCCATGGCTAACCTAGGCTATCCAGAGGTTTACGGGAAATATATATTAGTTAAGGGTTTATTTACTAAAAGGTATGTGCCGGCCACAGGATTTGATCCTGGTACCTACCGGCCGGCAGACAGCGGTAGTCGATAGCCTTAGACGTTAAGTCTAGAACTAGTGTTACGTACTATATGGTTTGATAATTAAATAAACATTATCAGATAGGATAATTCATTTAACTGTAACTGTTTACGGGATAGATAGATCCAGTAATGTAAAAGTACGGATTAGGGTACGGATAAGAAACCAATACCGCGCATTTATTTCTTTAATGAAACGAATATCGCGCATGTATTTATTACGGCTACGATTAAATGTGAATTTAATCGGACGGTCGAAATTAACGCCGAGATTGCGGAAGAGGATTTCGACGATTTCTGGTCATCGCAACATCAGATGACACGTGGCGGAATGACATTTGATCGCGGCATCTCCGAGGATTAAGGGAGCGGATCCGGACATACCACGTGTCGACATTTAGGCCATGTGGTACAGTGTCCGTACAGAAAGTACACCGGCAGCTGTACTTTTGTGTACGGAACTGTAATCTGATTGGTTCCGTACATCAGTAGATAGAGTATGTTAGAGAGATAGGACTTTGAAAATTTAGGAGATAGGACCCTCTCTCCCAGAGAGCTTCTGTACAATAGGTCAACTTTGACCCTCCATAACTTACTGCTCAGGGGAGCAAATTCAGAGATTCTTTTTGCTATCGACTCAGGGGAGTCTTGCCTTCACATGGGTGAAGTTGGTCAGAGTTATTGTCTGCGTGTGTGGCAGTTGTTTTTGCTGAAACACAAAGGGGTCAGGGTTATCCTAGAGGCTTCTTGGAAGCTGTCCACTCTGAGGACTTATGGAGGTCTCACAGTTTCACGACATTACTATAAAAGTACAAAAACTCGAAACATACATAAAAGGTGTACCCGAAATCAGAGGCGAAGACGTCTTTCACTACTCTGATGTTTTTATAGACATGTAAAACGTATCGTCCCAAATCCACCCATGAGATTTAATCACATGAAACACTTCAATACCAATAAACATATAAACGTGTATTAAAGCCAAATGCTACGGACGACGAACTCGATATACATTGTGGTTTGTCGAGGTGTTATTTCGCCAAATTCCACAAAAAAATTAACACGTTTTAATAATAAAAAAGTCAAAAGAAATTGGTGGAAGGGATAAGGACCATAAAAACAAGACAATGTGACAAAAAACAAGTAGCCACCATGTTGACTTAAATTACTATCAACGAGTCGCCACAAAGAGAGTGAGCCTTCAATAGATGACTTAAAAAAATCTTAGCCAATGTACGTAAACAACTCCAAATATCATGGTTATGGATTGAGTTCCGTAAAGTAAAATTTGGCGGCCTCGCTAGCCAATTGCCACCTTGTTCCATAAGAGGAGAGTTAGGGCTTGCATTTGTTGAGGAAGAGTTAATCCAAATTAACATTATAAAGTAGCAAGATGACTTGTATAAGACCTCTATACACCTCTCGATAAAGAAAAAAACACCCAATTATCCATTAGAAGGTTTCAACAAATCCATCGTGTTAAAAATCTTCAAGAAGTGATCTTTGTGAAATTTGAAGGGATTATCATTTTTTGTTGAAGTTGGTGCATCTCGAGTTGCCCTACTCGAATGTTATGTTTGAAAAAAAGAGACATGTGTCCTTTTTTATCTTTTGGGAATACATTTCTCAGGATCCTTTTCACAACGTTGTTGAATACTAAGTGAGCCTCATTGCTTTGACGTCTACAAGATTGGGGGCGAGGAGGGAGTCATAATTTACCCTGGATCAAGGCTAACTACAAAGGTTTCTTCTCACACCAAACCACGCGCATTAATATCTTCCCTTCTATCTCAAAACAAAATAAATTTATTCTTTTTGACACAACAAACTGGTCTCAAACACAATGTGGGCTCCCTAAAAACGGAGGGCGAGAGAAATTTAGATGTACACATGTAGAGGACGTAAATAGGTCACACAACAAACGAGGTGTCAAAATAATTGCTGTGCTAGGCATCTGTGCATCAAATTGCTACCGGAACGAAGAAAGTAAATAAACACATGATTAAGCCGAAGGTAGCGCCTCTTAAAGACTTTGTAATTAAATGACTCAGAATTCCTTTGAATGCGTTTTCCAAGTGAGAGTAATTATCATTAAGTAAATATTTAAAAGAGGAAACCCAATTTCAACGTCAAACGGTGACAACGCACGAGCTGAGAGGAGAGCCCCATGACACCGAAATAAGCATTCCTATACTATAGGGACGAGGTGGGCTAGGGTTGAAAGTCATTAAAAATGAAAAGAGTGTTAATGTTAAGCGTTACAAATGTCAAAATAAGTTTTGGGGCAACTTTATTAATGCCAATCAGACTAGAATAGATGTTTGGAGTTTGGGGGCTAGCTTGTTCATAGGGAAATTGTCTCTTCTACGCCCAAATAGCTAGAGTGGAGACTAAATTTTCTCGTCGAAGTATATAAACTTTGATGGGTAGGTCAAAAGCAAAATCGTATATGCACAAAGCCACACACTTAGATGGTTTAATATATTAATCAATTTTACAAAGTTGGTCTGCAAGAGGATGAAAGGCAGAGCTAATTTGATGAAGGGACCCACAATATTTTACCATTTTGGATTGAAAACCTAGAAAGTTCGTAGTTGATGCTCGTAAAGTTTGCATTGTGGCTGGAGATGATGCGACTACTAACGAGTAAGATGACAAGCACCGAGACCCCGCTCATAACTTCATACCATTTCTTTTTGCGATTATATTTGTCCTTGGACTCATATTTTAGAAGTGTATTTATTTATTCACTCGTCGATCTTATAGAAGAGCCGAAAGGTCGTCGCAACCTCTCATGTTTGTTTTCTATCGCCGGCGTAGCTTCGTCGCTATTCAACATCTCTAACTTGACCTTTTTGACAAAGCACAGTGGCGGATGATGATTGTGGACTTTTGAGACTTACCGTCTCGACTCTTGTTTCATATGTATGATAATCGTAGTTTATCTGAGTTTCATAGTGTGACGCAGTCTTAGGGTATGAGCCGAGGGGTTAATTATTTCTTTTGTTTTTAAGATACCGAGCATTTTTTTGTGTTTAGTTTCCTACTTTTAGATCTGAGTTGTGATTGTCAAAGTTGGGAGGTTGTAGGGATTTTTATGTCTAACCTTAAGGAAGTCAAAAATATCGCATTTCAATCATGCGTTTGTTAAGTACAATTTCATTTGTGTAATTACTGACACTCACTTTCCGAAAGTACTTTAGTATGTATTCTATTTTGAGTATGGTAGTGTAGCTTCATGTCCCGTTATGTCAATCATGTAACTTCGTTGTTGGTGAACAGATACCTTTACGACTATCTCGACAAACTTTGCAATCATGTTCTTACTTTGTCTCTCTTCATTTTAGATTCCTCGAACATAATATTATTTTATTTTTTATTCTAACTGTTTTTCCACCGGCTTTGTGATCGGCTGTTAGAAGTTACATCTACTTGTCTTTTACGGCTTCGATTCTCCTTCCGACGTAGTGCCACCATCAACTCTAAGTTTAGAGCCAAGCTTAGTACTTAACCTTTTCATTTCTGTATATTCAAATTAACGATTAGATTGAGAAGTCATCTTCTCGACATTGGTACTCAAACTTTAATCTTTTGTTGATTTGTCTAATTCTTTGCTTCTAAATTCTCCATTGCCATGATTCTCTCTTTTTCATTTTTGATGTCTTTCCTTTAGGAGTTTTGTGTGTTTTGGAAACAAATCATCTTTTGAAGAGTGTCAAATAATTCACATATCACACCTTTTTGTTTTCGTTTTCATGCATTATTAATTTCGAGGGGTAAACCTCTATCAACTAAAAAAAGTGGGGTCATTTAATAGTAGCCGTACTCTTTTGTTCCGTTTCGTATTGCTTTTTCTTAATTTACGAGAATAAAAAGTATGAAAAATAAAAGTTCCCCGCATCCGCGAATTATCGCTCCCTCCAGCCAATGGATGGCCACCGTCTTCCGCCGTTTTCAAGGACGACACTGCCGGATACAGACAATCCGTACACCTCGATCGTGACGATAGGCGCCACGTCGGCTTCACACGTGTGGGTGCCATGTGGCATTGCGCACTCATTTTTTGTTTTTACGTCGTTTGTAATTATTCTGATGTACAATTGTAGTACGCTACACCGCCAATCGCTATTAGAGTCAAGGATTAAATAGCGTCAAAAAAAAATTAGCGTTATTGATTCTTATTTAGTGCCTGAGACGTGGCAGATTATGGTCCACGTACTTAAATAGCGTCATTAATTATATTTCAGGTTTTGGGGTCAAAGTTTAGGGGCACCGAATTAGCTTTATATACTCTAACAGCGATTGGCGGTGTAGTACAATATTGTACATTCAAATTGCACGAATGGAAAATCTTTGAATATTGTCCGTACCTGCACGGAAGCCTACACGATCCATGTGGGCATATAAGACAAAGTACTGTACGATCATGTGCTGGTACCACCTGACGGCAAATCGCCAAATTGGACCTGAAAACTTCTGCCAGCAGATGTATCCGTACAAATTACTGGCAGCCCCTGATGGAGGAACGGCCTAAATGCGCTTCGCGACAAAATGAATGCACAAACCGACAAAGAAAAACCGGAGGCGAAGATTAGCTCCCATATTAAAAATAATGTCGGCAGATGCGAACAAAAATGACGCAATTTTTTTTTCCGTGATCTGCGGAATCCAATGCGTTACAAAAGATGCTCGTCGTATCAACTTTCCATCATTCCTTAACTGCCGATTTACGATTTTGCCGCTATATTTATATTAAATATTATATGATATTTTGCCTCTATATTTAATTATTTAAATTAAACCGACGGGTTCTGTACGGTATCTCGCTGACGTACTTGATTTCCTAGAATGGACTCACCGTCTCTGCCAAATTGTCGTCTTCTGGAATCCTGGCCTTCATCATGTAAAGTACAATACGGTACAGTAAAGTACAGTAAAGTACATTATAGTACAGTAATGTACTGTACTACAGAAATCAATATACGGACATCGGGTTTTTCACGGTCACAATGAAAAGCCAGCAGTTGATGAGTCAGCAGTTGACGAAATCCATGCTGGCTTTTCCGCACGTGTTACGAATTGCGACTTAGATTGACTTATTCTGATAGAGTGGCACAGGACAAACAAACCGACAGCCTGGCCTAGGATACGTCAAATCGTACATCGCATCCGCAGGAATCTGAATCGCCGTACGACCGCATTCGCCAGACTGACGGCGACGAGAATCCCGATGCCCGCCGGAACGTACACCGCGTATCGCTATTAGTGCTGCAAGAAATTTCGCCACTTATAACATCTTTTCTCCGTGCACACTTGTCCTATTTTCATTTCGCCACTTATAACATCTTTTCTCCGTACACACTTGTCCTATTTTCACATGGAGACAGCCGATCGGAAGGTGGGAATATTGGCTTTCGATCGCAATCCTCAGATCCACAATCCGACAATAGTGTACGGAGGAAAGATGTTTTAAGCGGCGAAAAATCGTTCACAGGAATAGCGATTCACGGTGTGCCTGACGCGGATTCGAGAGCCTGCAGGACAAGATTTGTCGGTGGCCGAATGAAGACGAAATTAGGACCGCAGAATCCGACTTCCTTCGCACACGTGGCACCTGGTGACGTGGCGCGACTGCTGCACGCGCGGAAGCCCTTCGCTGCTCCGACAATAAGTGCGATATTCGTGGAAGGTTCGAAGAGGCCGTGTGACATTTACGTAAACGACAAAAAGAATAGACTCCGAGGTAGGAGAGGACTATCTAAGGACTCTCTACTCTCCATAAGACTATCCCAAACTCTCACACGATCTCTCTCTCTCTCCGTCTCTCTTTCTCTATCTATCTCCTTTTCCCTCTCCCTCTCGCTCTCTATCTCTCTCTCTCTCTCTCCCTTTTTCCCTCTCTCCTTGTATTCCTCCCTCCCTCTTTCCCTCTGCCAATCTCCACTTCTCCCTCTCGCTCTCGTTCTTCCTCCATCTCTCCGTCTCTCCCTCTATCACTCTCCACATCTTTCTCAATCTCCCTCTCGTTCCCACACTGCCCGACTCCCCCCCTCCCTCCCTCTTCCTCTCTCTCTCCCTCCCCCTACCCCCCCGCCTTGTGGTCATATCCGTCTCGCCTTCTCCCTTTCTCTTTCCTCCCTCTCTCCCACTGTCTCTATCTCTTCTTTCTCTCTCTCTCCCTCTCTCCTCCGCCCTATCTCTCTATTCCTCTCTCGCCGTTCCTCTCCCTCCCATCCTCCCTCTGTCCCTTCCTCCCCCGTTCCCCCCTCCCTCTACTTGTCTCCTTCTTTCTCTCTTTCTCTTTTTCCCGCTCTCTCTCTCTCTCTTTCTTTATCCTTCCTCCTCTATCACTCTCTCCTTTCCCCAAATTCCCGTTACTCTTTCATCTCTCTCTCTTTCCCTCTCTTCCTCTCTCCCTCTCTCCCTTTCTCCCTCTCTCCCTCCCTCTCTCTCTCCCTCTCTCTCTTCCTCTCTCCCTTTCTCCCTCTCCCTCTCTCCCTCCCTCCCTCCCTCCCTCTCGCCCTCTCCCCCTCTCTCCCGCTTACTCTCCTCCTTTCTCTCCCCCTCTCTCCCCCTCTCCCTCTCCCTCTCTTAACCGTTGAAAATGGCGCTAAACGACAAAAACGGCGCCTCCCGGCGGCCGTGGACTCCGGCGGAAGATGCGGCGCTGCGGCGAGCCGTACTGGCCAGCGGGTGTACGGAGTGGATCCGTACGGTTTCGAATGCGCCGGAGTTGTCGGCGCGCTCTGCCAAAAGTTGTCGGCGGCGGTGGCTGCAGCATCTGGACCCGCAGGTCGGTGGGCGGCACAAAACGACAAACATGCTTTTTGGACGTTTTCGCGCATCGATTGTTGGGCATTTCCTTCGAAGCTTTTTGGATGCATCGACGATCGAATTTTTTGAATTTATTTCTACGAACGGCTGACTGACAGTGGGAATCTGTACGGATAATGACGTGGCAGATCAGCCGTGGACAATTTTGCGAACGTGAGAGTCGTACGGTCGCCATCTCGCACGTGCGGTACGGAGCTAGCTGGGCGCGGATCGCGCGGGAGCTCCCGGGCAGAACCGACAACGCAGTCAGGGTAAGAGATTCGACCGCACGTGCGGGGAGAGATGCGACTTTCTTTTGAGCTGCTTTTGCTGACGCTTCGCCGACGGTTCTGCTGACGTGTAATAAAGTTAGCGGCCGTAAGAAGACAACAGGGAAAAAAACAAAGGAACAGGATACGACAAAATAGGTAAAAAATAAGAAACGGAAAAGACAGCAGGTACGGACGAGAGAGGTTGTCGTGAAGTGAAGTTGAATATTCGGCGAATGAACGAAGGAGAGTGGGACGGTTTGCGCTTCATAGTGGAAGTCGAACGCGGAAGCCTCGCTATGCAAAAAGTGGAGGCGGGACTACTCGAGGAACATCTTATAGAGTGGAAAACGATTCACGAGTCAGAAAGATTCCAAGAGTTAGTGGGAACCTTTCTACGCTAAAACAATATGTACAAAGAAGGTACAAAAAGTAAAGGAACACTAATTTAAGTAGTATGCTTAAGACTTAGTGTTTGAGTACTTAACTATGAATTAAGGGAAACTAAATAAACATAGTGGTTCAATAGTAGAGTGGAATGTCGAATTCCGATAGAAGGAATGGCTTGGTACGGCTTGGTGATGTTAGAATGAGAGGAATGATAGTGTTGACAGTTGTTGGGTTTGTCGTTTTGTGGCAGAATCATTGGCACAGCTCGTTGAGAGTGCGGTACACGAAGGTTTTGAAGAGCATTTTGGAGAATCCTACGGTGAGGATTTGGACGGATTAAATTGGTAACTTTTATAGTATGAATTTAGGTATCAGGTGTGTTGAAAAATTGAAGTGACGAAAGCATTATTATCTCAGTTTTATTTTTATTTATCCTCCTTAACTTAATTGCCCTTCTCACTATTTATTGCTCTTACATTTGGGGAGTTGTGGGAAAATAACAATAGAAGAAAATGTTTTGTATGAAGATATTTTGGATGAAATGATTGCAAGATTACTTGCTTATGCTATTTAAGATAGCAAATTACCAAAAAAGTAGTAAAAAAAGTTGATTCTTTGTAATATCACATTAATCCGAGGGGCAGGCGGAGAGCAGGTGGAGGACCTCCAAATTAAGGCGTCTCTCGGAGTAAACGACGAAATGTTAAAAAATGCGATTTCAGAAAAGGGTACAATTGGGGTCAAAAGAATGTGCCGATGGGCTATAGATTTGACCGAAAACTTGACAAAAAATAGCGGTTTTAAGCGGGAAAGGTACGGAGGAGGAGAGACTAATTTACATTTTGAAGAAGGGATACGTGGGAATTCCGGAGAACACTCAAATTCCCATTCTCTAGAGGACACAAATGGGTATATTGAAGAAGGGACCAATGGGCTATTATTTGATGAAAAGAACAATGATTTTTTTGGAGAAGAAATAAATGGGTATTATGAGGAACCGAAAAGGGAGGTTGGGGGAACAAAGGGAGTCTTATCTGACATAAGAAACTGCTCGGACGCTACAGACAAAATAAAGGAATCGACAGCTGTAATAACGGATGATTTAGGAAAATATCTTCATTTCAAGTCTGAGAATTTCGGAATTCCTGAAAATATTGAGAGTCCATATTTTAACACTCCTGGATTTCCTGGGAATAGCATTATTAGGGAAATTTCTGGAAATGTAAATAGCGAAAGTAGAGGGAAGGAAATTGCCCATTTAGAAACTTTTTTTCAAAACATGCGAACGAAGACAGAGGCGGAAATTTCAATTGCTCAAAATGTTGTTCTTTGGAGTAAGCTCCAAATTAATAGTGAATCAAATTTTGGAAATAAAAATGTTGAGGAACAAACAAAAATACAATTGAGTGATATCGGAAAAAAGATGAATAATGGTACGGACGACGGCAAAACGTCCCTTGCTGACGTCATCAAAATTTTAGGCTTGGATGAAAGTGACACGTGTCCGTCCATCCCAAATATTGACATTTGCCGTACACAATCCGATAATGTCAATTTTTTTTTACGCCCTAATATGGATTTGGGGGAAATGGGTCCCTCTCCTTTGTTGTACATCCCATGATTGTCTTACAATTGAAATGTGTCTTATTATTTTTTTGGGATATTTGATGAAACTTTTTTTGTTTTGTCTTATTATTCTTTTAGGATATTTGACAAGATTTTATTTTTTTTCTTACTCCATCGAGTAAGATGCGTTCTCAAAACACATTAATATTTTTGGCAAATTTCAAAGCCTCCAAAATTTTGTACGGTTTAGAAAAAGTATTTTAGTCAAACAATAATTATGAGTCTAATTTATTATTTTCCTTTAGAACTTGCCTAGCTTTCATTTTTTGTCACATTTTAAAATTCCTTTACCTCCTTAGATGAACAATTATTTAGCTTTTCTTAGTATACTTTTTTTCCTTAGTATTTTTGTTGGTACTTTTTTTTCTTGGTATTTTTATTAGTTATTCCAACTTGTTTTACATCTTAGAGAAATTTGGCGAATTTTTGACCATTGCAATTGTGTGCATCATTTTGTAAAATTTTAATAAATTTAAAATTTCTTAAATTTACCAACATTTGGACTAAAATGCATAATAACTAAGAAAAAAATAATTTCATGATTGCTACATTAACTTTGGCCTTTTCGGATATTGCTATTGTTTTTTTCTATTGAAAATGTAAATTTGAAGTGGTTATAATTAATAGTAACAAGTTGTGCAATAACTTTGTAACAGTACATTTTAATAATAATTGTAACGAATATTACATGGTTACTCTCTTGAAAAGAATCTTGGAAAACCCATCGTTATGGCTCATATTTTATGTTTTTATTGAGGATTTCCAAAGAAGTATGATTGCTGAATTATGAGCGGAAAAAAATGCCTTAAAAAAATGCTGAATTTTTGTAAATCACTTTTTTGTATTTACATGGAACTATTTTTGCATTATTGGTAATAATACATGGTTCAACCACATCATTCAAGGTAAACCTACAAAACCAAAAATATTCCAAGTCCTAAAGTCTCCTCACAATACTACAGTAGTACTAAACTCACTTAAAGAAAGAATATGTGTAACGATGAAATCCTAAAGAGGACTTCGGCCCAATCTCACTCAAATACAATACAACCAATGAAAATAAAATACCGATGAAAATAAAATACCGATGAAAATAAATATACCGATGAAAATAAATATACTGGTGAAAACGAAATACCAATGATAATAAAAATACCGATGAAATAAAATACCAATGAAAATTAAAATACCGATGAAAATAAATATACCGATGAAAATAAAATACCGATGAAAATAAAAATACCGATGAAAATAAAAATACCGATGAAAATAAATATACCAATGAAAATAAATATACCAATGAAAATAAATATACCGGTGAAAACAATACCGACGGAAATAAAATACCGAGGAAAATAAAACACCGATGAAAATAAAACACCAATAAAAATAAAACACCGATGAAAATAAAACACCGATGAAAATAAAATACCCGTGAAAATATAATACCCATGAAAATAAAATGTGGAAGTTGAAAATAAAATGTGGAAGTTAGCAGAAGCTAGAAAGCAAGTCCTAACTGAGGACTCTTTGTTTTCAGTTTCTATCAAAAACTGGAAAAAATCCAGGGGGATTCTTTTACCTTGGGAAATAGGGGAAAAGGTTACATACCACCCTGGGCATCATTGGTGTTGTCTTGTAATCTCTGAGAAGGCAGGATGCCACTTAATTTGGTTATAATTATTAATATAAATATTAATATTTGGCAGGATAATTTGGTTATCCTTCACCTGCTTGCCGTCCGGTCTCAAGGGTTTTCAAGGGTTAAGACTGTCGGCACCCTCCTTACCCTCTTTACCCTCCTTAACCTCCTTACCCTCCTGAACCTCCTTACCCTCGGGAGGTAAGTATTACTACACCCATGGGGATGTTAAGGGTATCCCTCTTCACTCTTACCTCCCTCTTTCCCTCCATCCCTACATCCCTTTTCTATACATGTCTCCTTTCCTCCATGGCTCCCTCCTTTCATCCTAGCCTCCCTCTCTCCCTCCCACTCTCTCTTCCTCCGCCCTCCATCCCTACAACCATCGCTCCTTTTCTTCCCTCCCTCCTTGCGGCCTTCATTCTCTAACTTATTCAATTTCTCTCTCCCTCTCTCGCTCTCTCCCTCCTACCCTCAATCAATCTCCCTCCTTATATCCCTCCTTCCGTCCGTCGCCGCCTCCATCCATCCCTCCCTCACTCTCGCCCTCTCTCCCTCCTACCCTCTATCGCTCTCTCCCTCCTATCACTCCTTCCGTCCGTCACCGACTCCATTCATCCCTTCCTAACTCTCGCCCTCCCTCCCTCCCTCCTTCCCGCCTTCCCCTTGTCCATCCCTCCCACTCTCCCTCCCTCCATCCGCCCCTCCCAACACCTTCCCTCCATCCTTCCCTGCAACAGTTACCCCCTCTCTCCCTCACTACCTCCCAAACTTCCTCGCTCAGGCACCCCATTTCTCCTTTCCCCCCTACTTCTGCCCACTCTGCCACCCACCCTCCCTCCCTCGCTCCCTTTATCCATCCCTCCCCCCCTCCTTCCTTTCCTCCTTTCCTCCCTTCCACCCTCTCTCCTCCCCTCTCTCCCTCCCACTCTCCTTTCCTCCCTCTCCTTCCCTCCACTCCTTTCTACCATTCCCTCCAGCCCTGCCTTCCCCTTTTTCCCCCTCCTTCCCTCCCACCCTCCAGCCGCCCTCCCTCCCCCCCTCCCCCCCTCCCTCCCTAACTCCTCCCTCCCTCCGTCTCACTCTCTGTCGCTCCCACCTCTACTCCCTTCTACCCTACCACGCTAAAACCATCCCCCATCCCTCCCTCCCATCCCTCTCTCCCCCTGTCCTTCCTCCATCCCTCTGACCTGCCCTCCCTTCCTGCCTCCCACCTTTCTACCCTCCTTCCAACCCTACCTCTCTCCTTCCCTCCTTGCGAGCCTCAAATCCTCACATTTTCCCCTGCCACCATACCACCCTACCTCCCTCCATCCATCCCTCCCTACCTCCTTTCCCCCTTCCCTCCCCCCCTCCTTCCCTCTCACACTCCCTCCCTCCCTCACTCCCTCGCTCCTTCCCTCCGTCCATTCCTCCCTCTCTACCTACCTGTCTCCCTCCCCCTTTTCTTCCTTCCACCCAACCCTCCCTCCCTCCCACGCTCCCTCCATCCCTCTCTATCTTTCTCTAACTCACTTCCTCCTTCCCTCCAACTCCACCACCATACTTCCCTCGCTACCGCCCTCTATCCGTCCATCTCTCCCTCCAGCCTTCATTCTCTCCCTCTCTACCGCTTCTCTCCCACTCTCTCTCACTCTTTCACTCCCAGCCTCCTTCCGTCCTTCTCTTCCTCTCCCTTTTCCTCCCTCCCTCCTTCCATCCCTCCCCGCCCCTATCCCACTCCCCCTTCCTCCTCCCTCCTCCCCCCCTCCCTCCATCCATTGCTCCGTCTCACTTTCTCTCACTATCTCCACCCCTCCCCTCCAACCTTAGACTTCTCCCTCCCTCCCTCGCTCCATCCCTCTCGCCCTCTCTACCTCGTGCACTCCCCCATTCCTCCCTCTCTCTCTCCCTTTTTCCCTTTCACCCTCCGTTACTCCCTCGTCCCCAGATTCTCAAAATCTTAAGAGCCCTCTCTCTCCTTCTCTCAATGTTCCGTCCCTCCCATCCCTCCCTCCCTCCCTCCCTCGTTTATCTCCCCCTCTCTCACCCTCTCTGTTTGTTCGACTCTCCCCCCCTCCCTCCATCCCTCACTCGCTTCTTACCCCTCTCCCTTCCACCCTCCCTTCCACTCTCTTCCGCTCCCTTCTTGTATCCCTCACTCACTCCCCTCCCTCCATCTCTTCCACTTTCCCTCCCCTCCTTTCGATCTTCCTCCTTTCCTTCCTACCTTGTTTATTCCCTTTTTGTGTCCCCACCTCCTTCTCTCTCCCTCTTGTCCTCCCAACCTCAATCCTTCCCTCCCTTCCCCCTTCCCCTCCCTCCCCCCTTCCCCTCCTCCTTCCCTCCCTCTATCGGTCCCACCCTCACTCTTTGCCTCCCTCTCTCCTTCCCCCAATCCCTCCATCCCTCCTCTTTGTCCTCCCTCCCTAACGTCCTTCGTCCATCCCTCCCTCTCGTCCTCCCTCCCTTCCCCCTTCCATCCTCCCTCCCTCTTTCCCTCCCTCCCTCCACCTTTCATCCGTCCCAGTCTATCCTTTCCCCTCTCTACCTCCCTCTCTACCTCCCTCTCTCTCTCCCTTCTTCCATCACTCTTCCTTCCTTTCCTCCTTCCATGCCTCCCTCCATTTCGCCCGCCCTCCCTCCCTCCCATACACCTCACCCTCTCTGTCCCACTCTCCATACCGCCCGTCTCCCTCCCTCCTTCCTTCCTTCATCTCCAATCACTACTCTCTCCATTTTTCTTTTCCTCCCTCTTACCCTCCCGCCCCCTTGACCTTTCCTCCTTTCTTCCCTCCCCCCCTTTCTTCCTCACACCTTCCCTTCTTTCATCCCTCCCTCCCTCCCACCCACCTTCCCTCTCTTCCTCCCTCCTTGATTTTCTTTGCCGCTCGTGCTCCCCCACGTACCCACCCCTTCCTTACCTCCCCATGTCTCTCCCTCTCTCCCTCTTTCCCCTCCCTCCGTCTGTATTTTATATTGCGGCTTAGAGTTCCGTTATTAATGTTTTGCCGGTGTACGGTAAATTAAGCTATTTGTAGTACTTGTGTACTATATATTTGTTTTGCGCGTATTTTGCGCGTCCGTAGTACAACGTGTATCGTTGATTAGGGCTCGAACCTGGGACCTTTCACTTCAACTGCAAACGCACTACCACTTTGTCACCAGCTCGATGTTAATCTTGGCGGGTCCGTACCCATTTATTACGGGGGGCTTCGAGTATGGTTATTCCATATTCTAACCCTTATTGGACCGGCTTGACGTGCCAATCCCACACCCCCGCTCCCAAGGAGGCCGATCAATCCATCTGCAACCCCTCTGGCTTTACATCGGTATAAAAAATAAGTTGCGAATGTGAACCAGCGCATTAGGGACACGTACGTCTCTAGAATGATAACCCAATAGAATGCGGTCGACTCCTAAGCCAATCTGCATAGGAGATGATAAAAGACAAAGTTTAGTAAACCAATCAGATCTTGGTGACAACTGGTGACTAGAACCACTGTCAATTAGCCAGTTTGAGATAAAAAAGGATACCCTTGTGGATATTGAGTATCTGGAGTGACACAATTTGGGATACGATGAGCAACATTGCCATACCCGAATTCTGGTGATGGAGGGGGTAGAAACGGGGTAGCTACTAGAGTGGGATAATTAGAGGGAAAATGTGGGGAGGAAGCGACGGACCAAGGGAGGTTAACGGAGTTTGAGGAGGCATAGTGTGCTGCGGCGATAGAAGATTGTGGGAGGGATGGAGAAGGGGAATAATGGTAAGGATAAGGAAAATTTTCACAACAAACAAATTAAGGTTTTGCGAAGCGACAACGGTGGCGAATTTTTGTCCAACCAATTTTCTAATTTTTTCACGCAATATAGGATCTTGAGTCACTTAACGACACCTCACACGCCACAACAAAACGACATCACAGAAAGGTACAATCGAATATTACATGACATGTCACGCTCCATGATGTACTTTTCAATTCTACCTTATGAATTTTGGGCAGAGGTTGTCGTTTGCGCAAATTACTTAGGCAATCTTTGTCCCACTAACGCTTTACCTAAATCTACTCCAATAGAAGCTTAATCCTCTGTCAAACCAGATATACGTCATCTTAGAATCTTTGGATGTGAAGCGTAATATAAAGATCTCCAATCAGACGACAAATTGGGCGCTCGCGCATATTGTGGCATTTTTGTTGAGTACCCTCCAAATTTAAAAGCGTACCGTATCTGGAGTCTTTCTCAAAATCGCGACATCAGCACCAAAGAAGTGACTTTCAACGAAACGCCACTTCTCCTAACCTTTTCTCGCATTCATTTCTTTTCCCATCTTCCCCCATAATTTGACTTTTCTTCCCTCACCCTCTATGACCCTCTTCCCCCAAACCTTCCCCTTCAATCTCTTCAACCACCTACCTTACACCTCCCCACCCCTCTACCTTCAATCATCCAGTTCTTCCTAATCCGCCACTCCTTTTTCCCTCACCCTTTTCAATTCCCCCTCTTCCTTCACCTTCTCTTTCCCCCCTTCCTTTACTGCTTGCTCCCACCACTCGTGCCACCCAAACAATCGCCATTCCTCTCCATCTTGTCTTAAATTCCAAGGATCCTACTTCTTCTTTCTCTCTTTCCCAAGATGATACTCTTTTCGACAATTTATCCCACGATTCTAGGAATCATAACATGGTATCAGAGCCACGGGGATCAGGTTTTACATGGACAATTGTGATCGACTACCTCTCAAAAGGGGGTGTTGATGTACGTAAAACGTGTCGATCGATACCCGGAATTGTGGTAAATTCTACACTAACAACCTAAATAAAATTGGACCCACCAGCGTAACATCTGAGATGGTGGTAAAGTGGTTAGTACATTCACAGCTAATGTGAAAGGTCCCAAGTTAAAATCCTAGCAGGCTCATCATTCCTTTTATTGGAATCGTTCATTCTTCCCCAGATTCTCAAAATCTTAAGAGCCCTCTCTCTCCTTCTCTTTATGTTCTGTCCCCATCCCTCCCTCCCTCCCTCCCTCGTTTATCTCCCCCTCTCTCACCCTCTCTGTTTGTTCGACTCTCCCCCCCTCCCTCCATCCCTCACTCGCTTCTTACCCCTCTCCCTTCCACCCTCCCTTCCACTCTCTTCCGCTCCCTTCTTGTATCCCTCATTCACTCCCCTCCCTCCATCTCTTCCACTTTCCCTCCCCTCCTTTCGATCTTCCTCCTTTCCTTCCTACCTTGTTTATTCCCTTTTTGTGTCCCCACCTCCTTCTCTCTCCCTCTTGTCCTCCCAACCTCAATCCTTCCCTCCCTTCCCCCTTCCCCTCCCTCCCCCCTTCCCCTCCTCCTTCCCTCCCTCTATCGGTCCCACCCTCACTCTTTTCCTCCCTCTCTCCTTCCCCCAATCCCTCCATCCTTTCTCTTTGTCCTCCCTCCCTAACGCCTCTCGTCCACCCCTCCCTCTCGTCCTCCCTCCCTCCCCCCTTCCATCCTCCCTCCCTCTTTCCCTCCCTCCCTCCACCTTTCATCCGTCCCAGTCTATCCTTTCCCCTCTCTACCTCCCTCTCTACCTCCCTCTCTCTCTCCCTTCTTCCATCACTCTTCCTTCCTTTCCTCCTTCCATGCCTCCCTCCATTTCGCCCGCCCTCCCTCCCTCCCATACACCTCACCCTCTCTGTCCCACTCTCCATACCGCCCGTCTCCCTCCCTCCTTCCTTCCTTCATCTCCAATCACTACTCTCTCCATTTTTCTTTTCCTCCCTCTTGCCCTCCCGCCCCCTTGACCTTTCCTCCTTTCTTCCCTCCCCCCCTTTCTTCCTCAGACCTTCCCTTCTTTCATCCCTCCCTCCCTCCCGCCCAACTTCCCGTTCTTCCTCCCTCCTTGATTTTCTTTGCCGCTCGTGCTCCCCCACGTACCCACCCCTTCCTTACCTCCCCATGTCTCTCCCTCTCTCCCTCTTTCCCCTCCCTTCGTCTGTATTTTATATAACGGCTCGCTGTTAGATTTCATTCGTACAGTTCCGTTATTAATGTTTTGCCGGTGTACGGTAAATTAAGCTATTTGTAGTACTTGTGTACTATATATTTGTTTTGCGCGTATTTTGCGCGTCCGTAGTACAACGTGTATCGTTATTAGTGTTAAAAAAAATTCGCCACTTAAACGTACACACTTGTCCAATTTTCAATTTGAGACCGCCAATCAGAAGTTGAGAATCTTACCTTTCAATCGCAACCGTCAGATCCATAGTTCAAAAGTAGGTGAAAGTAGGCCCATACAATATGCCTATTGTATGCAAAAGATACAATATGACCTTAAGACCCATATTGTATTTGGACCTATTCGGACCAATTAAAACATTCGGACCAAAGATTGGACCAATTAAAACATTCGGACCAAAAAAAATTATTTACACCGTCAAATTCAGACGATCGGAGGGTCGCTCATCAAAGTAGCGATCTAAGAAGATCACATGAAAAGCCCAAAACACAACTTACGATAAAGGCGCTGACCAAAGGCCTACCATAAAAACGCCTACTTTTGAACTATGGTCACATCCATAGTCCGACATGTGTGTACGGAGAAAAGATGTTTTAAAAGACTAAAAAAATATAAACACTAATAGCAATATATGGTGTACTTGCTAATTTTGTAATATTGGTTGGTCCGACTTGCACTTTTGCGTGTAAGAGTGTGTCTCCATGTGTCAAAGTAAGGGTTTTTTTCTGTCGTTTTCCCTTAAAACTTAGAGCCGTACCGTGTAAGTTTCAACCATACAAAAAAATAGAAAAAAAGAGAAGTACATTTTGCGCCATCATCGAATTTAGGACGTACTACATGTTGTCGTCATGTGTTCTTCGACCGAAGGCCACGCCAAAAACTTCATCTTCAAACTTTTCTTCCAAAAACAGGGACGCTGTGTTTTAAAACACAGTATTTTCGAAAAACAAATAAGAACACGTATTCGTACGTGTTCAAATTTTTACAAAAATTTCAAACGAATTGAAGCGACTACGAAAGGTACGTTATTCGAAATGTTTTGTCCCTTTGTGTTCAGGTACGACGAGGCAAAGTACACAATTTGTTTGGTTTTGTCCGTTGCGTCTGGTACATATTTTATTTCGCCAAGGATCTCAAGATTCCGATGCCATTTCACGTCGACCAAACAAGAGACGCAAAGGCAAAGTGCATCTTCTTCAACCGTGAAAGGGCACGGGCTGGAAGGCCGTACGTCAACAATGTCACGAAAACTAATGCGACGTCACAAGCAGTTACATAAAATAACGTGCGTCAACACAGATTGTAGACATTGACAGCCGTCACGGGCATTGTCATCGTATACAATCATCACTACCATAAATAACTATGTCGTTGTTACACATAGGGACACTTGAAATCCCGGTCCGCTCGATCTGCGCTAAAAAACAAAGTAATTTCGCTAAGTTTCAAGTACATAGAGATGCACCCTAAAAATGTATGGGTGTGTCCCTATGTGGCAAAGTAAGGGTTTAATGTCGTTTTTCTCAAAAAGTTAGCGCCCTTACAACGGTACGAAAAATTTGAAAAAACTGAAAGAATAATATGTGTAAGTGTACATTCTCATGTAACTGAAAGTTCGTTAGAGTTTTATTGAAGATTCTTTATAGTTCGACGTGAATCGCTTATAGTGTTAAAAAATTACTAGTGTAAAGAAGTTATTAGGGTAATTTCGCAATGTAACCGAAACTTAGTATTGTTACTTTGGTTTTTAGCGAAGATTCTGCGAACAACTTTCAAAGCATTCAGATGTAATCGCAAATAACTTGTTACATAAAAAAGTGACTTACGTAGACGTGTACGAAACAATCTGACCGATGAAGTGTTAGTGTTGGTACACAAAATGAGGCGAAACTTCCACTAGTCTTCAATTTGAGGCGTCTCTCCGCACGCTGTACATTTTTTGTGACTTTGTAACGTCCGTACGCCACATTGTCGACGTGGAGGCTTTCAGCACATTGCCGTAGTGAGCACTCCACAAAATGCCCTTCTCTTTCTTTGCCATATCGTGTCTTTGTACTTTCCACCATCCATTTTCCCCATTCTTTTAAATTCGGATACAAAGCATATAAACCAGAAATCAGCGCAGGGAAAACAGTACGCACAGGGTTTTTTTCTTGGTACTTCGCGCACAAAAATTGTAAAAAGCTTCGAACACGTGCGACAACATTTGCCTATTCGCTCACCTCATGGAACTTTTTTTAAAATAACCTCGCGAGGTGATTTTATGTAAAGTTTGAACACAAGCTGGATGGATGCGAAAGTTGGTCTGAATGCGTTAGACGACAAATTGCATCGCGCTAGACGACAAATTGCAATATATATAAAGTTTAAAGGTAACGCAACTTGTACGGTGGTAATTTCAATATTTTGGTACGGTTGTGGATTTTCTCATTTTTTTCTAAGTTATAGAGGAAAACGACAGAAAATAACTGTAACTTTAGCACACGGGAAAGTACCCTTAGTGTTAGTAATTCTATTTTCACTTCAAGGGCCTAACGCCCAACAAATTGTTAACGCTAATTTATCGATCTAACACTAATTTGGATACACATTTCCATAGTCAAATCGCTATAGCTTGTGTTCACGTTATCGACGTTATAAAGGTCACGTTATTCACGTGCGATTTCCTCCCATCATTATGATTGTGAATCAAATCTGGGTGCGCTTTTTTGTGTCGACGCACTCACCTTCGTGTGTTGACGCCTTTATATGATAATCTTTCTATACGAATGTACAAAATAACTAGCAAATTTATTACGGATTAACACATTTCGTACTCAACACTATATAGAATCGCCCAAATTAGAGTTATTAAAGCTAAATAAACCGCGTTGTTATTAACGTAAAGAAAAAAATAGTATTATTAATTATATTTAAGGTTCAAGGGACAAAATTTGTGGGGGGGGGGGCGAATATAGTTTTATTGACAGTATAAGCGACACAATGTACTTTTTAGAGTGTCAGATGTTCGAAAACAAAATCGTTACTTTAAACTACGACAATTGTAGACGTGGGTACGATTTGTGGCTGTTGTAGATGGCTACAAAATTAGCAACAATTGGTGACGTTTACAAAATAGCGACGGTTGTAGACGTTTAGTTTTTTGTGACATTTTGATGTCGTGCTCACTTGTGATAACATCACGTCACAATTTCCATAACTTTTCGCCATGGTTTCTCAATTTTGTTTTTTCATCTTTTCACTCTACCTTCCTCATAGTGCGCTCGATGATAGTGAAAAGAAATATTTTCAAAACTCTTTCATTTGATACCATTACTGTTTTGTTTCAATCCCAAAAATGTGAGATAGAAGCGTTAGTGAAGAGGGAGAAGGAGAGGGAAGGAGGCTCTTCTAGAGATTTCGTGTTTGGGAAATGACGTTTGTTGACAAAGACCCCTGCACGGAAAAAAATTCGTAATGGTTAGAAGCACATAATTGAAAAGTCCATACAGGTTGCAAACGGACGATTTCTTTTCCTTGTCCTCCATATAAAAATGACTCGAATCGTCTCTCGAGTCAGTTTAAAGTAAAGTTTGAAAATGGGTCGAAAAGAGCAAGACTACAAGTTGTAGTAAAAATTAAGTTTCAAGATGACGCAAATTGTACCATAGTTTCACACTATTTTTGTACGACAAAAAATTTCCTCGTTGCAGGCTTTGTTTTGGAAAAAAAAGAAAATAAAAAACCCTACTTTAACAGATGGGAACGTGCCTTAAAGCTTTAAACTTAGAATGTACCACATGTTTTCGTCTTGTGTTTTTTGACCTATGGCCACGTCCTGCCTCGTCATTATTAAACTTTAAATCAAAAAAATATGGAAAATTTGATCTAAAGTATATTTTCGCGGCTCCACAAGTAGGAAAATAGCTTTGCACGTTGAAAAAACTTTCAAAGGTTTTCAACGAGGTGAAGTATTCTATTTTTTTTTTATGTTTGCATCCACAACGAGTTTTTTGTGAAGGGGTCTTAAGAATTCAATGTCATTTCACAGTACCTTGACAGTAAGCGCTATGGCAAATTCTTCTTCTTCAACCGTGAACGACAGGGGGTTGGAAGGTTCTACGTCTACAAATGTTCCGTGACGTTAATTACAGTTCTTGTGAATTAGCGTCAATGGTGTCACCGTACATATTTAATGAATAGTTCGGTGTACGGAAGGTGTTGTTTACTTATGTCGGTTACATACAGAACTGCGCTTAGAATGAACTCGTACCTATTTTAGTGTATAAGTATGAACGGCGTAATGATAGTTCATCCGCAAACCTAAATTAGAATTATGGATTCATTACAATGGAAGGACGAGACGTGGTACGGATTGTCAGATTTTGTACTTCTACCTATTTTAACGTATACGTAATGACGGCGAATTCTGTATACCTAAATCAGCGTTATGGAGAAATTACAATTAAACATTTTTTTCACAATGGGATTGATACACAAATTAGCATCAATGACACTAATTCATTATTGACACTAATAATTTCTACAGTCTTATAATGATTCACGGTGTACTCTTTTGTATTGTATTGTACAGTACACCGTCGATCGTATTTAGCGTGTATGTTTTTTTTGTCTCTTAAAACATCTTTTCTCCGTACATACATGTCGGATTGTGAATCTGACGGTTGCGAATGAAAGGTAAGATTCTCAGCTTCCGATTGGCGGTTTCAAATTTAAAATACGACAAGTGTGTACGGATAAAAGATGTTTTAAGTGGCGAAACAAACATACACACTAAATACGATCGACGGTGTACTGTACAGTACTGTATTTTATTGTACTGTACTGTAAATCGTCGACTTACTTACCCGAATTGAGATCCGGCAGCGAATCGATCCAACGGTGGGAAGCATCTCCGCCGCGTGTGGAACACCAAGCTCTCCGGATTGGTTAAGAAATGCGCGCGCGTAATACTTCGCTCTGATTGGACCGCAGTCTGTACGGATTTGTGGCGCGAAATTCCGAATGTTTGTTTCAAACTTTTCTTTTTTTGGAAGTTTCGAACGTTTCGCTGCGCGTCGTCTTTTTTCATTCTTTATTTTTTTTTTGTCGGGTTTTATTTTCCGTGCGACAAAAACGTCGCAAGCGATCGCAAATTGTCGCAATCTGTCGCAATTTGTCGCATCTGTGCAAAAAGAGGGCTCAAGTTTTTGGCTTGTTGTCGCAAAAGGGTCGTGAAAGCTTGTTGCGAAAATTCACTCTTTTTGTTATCTCTCGTTCCCCCCATCCCTCTCTCTCTCCCTCTCTCTCTCTCTCTCTCTCTCTCCCCCCCTCTCTCT
>JBBHKE010001955.1:0-20019 GCA_037447655.1 Zygnema cylindricum
ACAGCGAAAGGGAAAGGGAGGAGGGAGGTGGTGGTGGGAGGGGGGGGGAGTAAGGGGGGGGAGGTGTGGGGCGGCTGGTTTTTTGTAGTCATATTTGCTAACAATTTGCTCCACTGTCTTTTCTTCTGTTCATACAGTAGAGTTCAAAGTTTTTTTAGGGTTTTTTGCATTACATTTTTGATACTTTTATGTGGTGTTGGTCGACTGACAGTAAACTGAAAAAGGGAAATTGCAGAGTGGTAGAAAGTCGCTAATGGACAAATTTGAGTATGTGATGTACGGCAAACTCTACAAATATAACGACGACGAAGCGAGAGGAGGACAGAGAGTGTATCCTTTTTTTCCTTCTTTTTTATCAAATCATTTGTTTACTAATGACCTCTTGCTGAATTGTGCCTTTTAAGTGTCAGCTGTTTTGTCCTCATTTGCAAATATTATGGTGATTTAA
Source organism: Zygnema cylindricum (assembly GCA_037447655.1). NCBI lineage: Eukaryota > Viridiplantae > Streptophyta > Zygnematophyceae > Zygnematales > Zygnemataceae > Zygnema > Zygnema cylindricum. The sequence goes on from JBBHKE010001955.1 coordinate 449, forward strand.
TGCTAGGTTTCGCGAATACACACTCGTCTTTTTCTTGAAAAATAAAGATATAACATTAGTTTTTGGTCTATTGATCGTCTCTTTCTCGAAAAAACAAAGAATTAACATAGTTTTTTTGTGTTAAAACGTTAAAGTACAATTCACTTTATAAGATGTGAAAGCTTTGTGTGTGTCGTTTTGCAACTTTTTTCTACACTTTTGTCTGTTTTGCTCATCGCTTTATTTGAACTCCAAAGGTTTTTGTTTTTCTTTTTTCTCAAGCCTAAGTTTTTTTTCTTTCTTCCCAAACCTGAGTTTTTGTTTTTCTTTTTTTCCCAAACCTTAAACTAAAAAACATATGTATACTAAAAAATATATGTGTATATAAATTTTTCCTTGACGTTGATTTTAGTGAGATCTACATATCTTTCGGAGGACTCCTCATGAAGCTCAGCGGTGAGGGCTCCAACGTAAAGGACCTCGAATTAGACCAACGCCTTTATTTGTTGATAAGAAAAGTTGGGTAGGTTATAGTTTCTCGGTTTTCTCGTGGAGTTCGAGACTCTCGACTCAAGACGTACTTTTGAGGTACTTCTTTATGTACTTTTTTGATGCACTTTTGTTTTGAGAGGCTCGATTTATACTAAGGAAATGGTAGAGGAGGCTGGAAGGAAAGCTTATGGGAAGGAGGTTGTAGGTTGAGGGACAAAGTTGTACTTTTTGTTCTCTTATGCATTCCCATTTTTTGCTCAGGGAGTTGTGAAAGTGGTGGTGGATTCTTTGCCACTTTGATTTTGCCACCCATTTCCCTTCTTTTTTTTAGGGTTTTTAAGGGCCAGAGTTACGTGGAGTTGTTGATGGTTGATCGTTATTTTCTTTTAGGGTTTTTTCTCAAGTGTTCTATTATTTAGATTGGTGAAACGTACTCTCGACTTTCTTTGTCGCTTTGTTCAGGTTTCCGTAGCCCGGTTTGGCTTTTTGGATGGACAAAAAAATAAAACCAAAGAAAGAAAATAAAAATAAAAAATTCCTATGATGCACTTGACCATTCGGCGAAATATATTCACAGTTGTAAATATCGCTTCTGCGTGTGCGATTATCGTCGCTTCTGCTTACGTGAAACTATTGCTAAGTTAAAATTTGCCATTTGTATAACTAACTTACATTTGTCGTTTTTCTAACTAACCGGCACTTGTCGTTTTTCTAACTAACCGGCACTTGTCGTTTTTCTAACTAACCGGCACTTATCGTTTTTCTAACTAATCGACATTCGTCGTTTTTCTAACTAACCGACATTTGTCGTTTTTCTAACTAATCGACAGTTGTCGGTTTTCTAACTAACTGACATTTGTCGTTTTTCTAACTAATCGACATTTTTCGGTTTTCTTACTAACCGACATTTGTCGGTTTTCTAACTAGCCGACATTTGTCGGTTTTCTACTAACCGACATTTGTCGCTTTTTTAACTAAACGACATTTGTCGTTTTACTAGCTAACCGACATTTGCTACTTTTCGGCTAATTAATGTGGACACATACCACATGTTATGGCATAATTCGTGACATCCGCTGTAATTGAGGTCACTTGAACATTTACGAAATTAGTTTAGTTGGTGACGCTCGAGTGTTTTGAAAATGGAGCATCAAAACAATCTCAAATAATTGTACATCGTAACCCGGTCATTATTCGCATGTCAATTAACGCGTAGCTACTATAAGACGTACTTTAAAAGTTCCAAACTACTATATCTAAGGGATCGTTCATTTTGTGCTAAATCTTGTACCACCCTTGAATATTTGTTCACGATGGTTGGCCTATCTAATATGTTCAATAGACGGTATTGAAAGTTATCTAGTCACCATTTTCAAAGAGGCTGGGCCTGTTACATAGACGTGCTCTTCTGATTTCAGTAACTAGTTTCAACACATCGTATTTTTGTGGTTGGGACGGACGTACTCGTTGAGCAATCATTTATTAGTAGAAATTTTTCCAACGTTTCTTTGTTTTAAACATGCTGTAACTCTTAAGTAAAGCATTAAGGAGATATAACCCACCTATTTGGACCATGTCTTGTAATATCTTGTGGGTGACAAAGTTGTATGGCTTGTGGTCAATCACCATTGCAAAAATTGGCGGCATTTTAGATAGACATGCCATATCCTCAAAACATTGTCATATTTTCAAACGAGTTCATGACTCTCCACTCAAAAACGATTGGCCACCTTTCTTACAACAACAACGCACCTAATGTGTATCTTGAAGAATTTACACAGACTCGTGAGGTTTTAGTATGCCAGTGTGAGGGAGGGTTAGTGTATGAGTTCAATTTTACTTCAACCCTTTAAAAGCATCCCAACACTTTTCGGTTCACTCTTGATAGATTTTGGTCTTATCACACAATTTTTCAGGTACGCAAGAGGTTGCCCAAAGGTCCCTGTACTTATGCATGAATGTAAAAAAGTATATAGTAAAGCCGAAACGAAATGATGTCAGGGAAATTTTTCAACACCTACTAGATCTTCACGCCTGAAGATTTAATATCACGTGGCCAAACATAAATTTTGCTTCTACTATGACCTTGAAATTATAGTTTTTTCTTGCAAGAATGTGCATCTGGGAGTAATTATCCTTATAAAACGTTTCCTATACCTTTACAAGTTTGTATGACATGCTTTTCCACCATACAAGTAAAGACAAGAATGTCGTTGAGATCCACTAATTTGAAATGGCATCGTTATGGACTTCTACATCATTCATCGAGTCTTGGAAAGTAATTAGAGGATTGAAAAGGAAATGTACCCAGTTTAGTGCAGTTTCAACTAAAACAGGCTAGTAGGTGTACAAATATTGTTTTGGGAACATTTCGCGCCGAACTTCATTTAAGGATATTAGACTTTAGAAGATGACATGCAACGAGTTCCTTTTGCCATCAACGGTCGAAAGGGGGGTTGTGTAAGAAGTCTTGCAAATAAGATCACCCTCGCCAACACACTTTGTTGACTTATGTTGGGTGCGTATGTATTCGTAACGGATGTTTTTAGCCGCAATTTGAGACTTTGGCATATTGACTGTATAACTAAGTTCGAGTGTTAATACCTTTGGGCAAATGGTAGGCACTTACGTGTGGCACTTTATGGTGTACAATGGGCCTTGCCTCAGGGTACACGCTTCGACAAGTGCTATATCTCGCGAGAGGCATGTTGCTTGGCAACACAATGCCCGGTACTTTAAACCGTGCACGGTCAAATATCCGACCGCTTGATTTGGTCAAACCAAACCACTCATAGTGTTCAGTTGTTAACAATGCTGGAATTTTAGAAAAAGAAAGCTAACGACGTACTCTTTCGTAAACTTTGCAAAACTTGCGATGGAAACACTATCAGGGTACAAAGTAATAATACCCAAAAGCATACAAAACAAACGAACAGTAATGCTATTTCGCTTACAAAGCTTGGTCGCACCTTTGGCCATCAAACCTTTGGTACAAAGCCTTGCAATGGGACTTCTTTCTTAAATTAATGGTACATGAGTACTTTATCCTGGTTTACTTTTATCCACACATACATTTGTAGTTTCTTTTTTTTAGATACAATCACCAATTACATTCGTAAACAAGTGGGCCCAATCGGTATTCAAAATCCGCAACAACTGAACCAAACGGTCATAAACATAGAAACAAACTGTACAAACCGAACATTCAAAACACCGGCTTAGTTCGGTCCCGTTCAGTTACACTTCCAAACCGGGCCGGGTGCTACTGTACCGTACTGCGGCTATGGATCCGTACGCATCTTCAGATTGTACATTTGTACGAAAGCAGATTCACCTTTGAGGGTGCCTGGTGTGTTTCGTCCGCTTGTTCACCTGAGGGAGGCCCCGCTGGCGCGTCTATTACTTTCGCCTCGATTTCAATCTCGTCGTCTTTCGCAAGATCTCAATCTCGATCGAGCCGATTCGACTCCTCATTTTTCGCCACGTGTCTAGGATCGTAGGAACCATCGTCACCACGCTATTTAGGAAACTGAATTTCACTGACGCAAAGTCACCGACAAGTAAGCTTTTCTGCCACGTGGTCGATTGCTGAGGAAACCATCAAAACACCTGAAATCGCGTCTGATATCCTGGCCGTCAACCTGAGATTGTCAGACGGCCGCTACTGTAGTCGCCCAATTTCCAGTAGGACGGTATCAAAATAAAACGACGCAGACGCCACTCTCAAACCAAGCTCACTCCTCCAGCTTCCTCCGCTTCCCACCTCCTCTCCTCCCTCTCTCCTTCTCTCCTCCTCTCCTTCTCTCCTTCTCTCTTCCTACTTTCTTGACATTTTCTCGTCGATTTCTTCTTAAACAACCATCTCCCAGGAACAAACAGCAGCACAAAGCCACACACATTTTCCTGCAGGAAAGCGTCCGAAACAAGAGCGAATAGAATAGCCATGGCGTCGAGATTCTCTGTGAGCCGGAGTGCTCTCGCTGTCGTTCTCGCTTTTGTCGTTTTCTCCACGCTGGCCGCCGCCGCCGTCTGTCCCGACTACCGGGCGAACAGCAGCTGCAACACCGGGAGCTGCGTCAACAAGGGGATGAAGGGGAAGTTTGCGGTGAGCCCACAGGATAACGACAAAACGACAAATGCTTCTTGCAAACATCTACTTCAGTGTTTTAGTAATCGCCGTAGATTTGGATGAAATGCTGAAGTCGTTTCCATCATGATGCTTTCTCTGTTTCTCTCTCTCTCTCTCTCTCTCTCTCTCTCTCTCTCTCTCTCTCTCTCTCTCTCTCTCTCTCTCTTACTCTCTCTCTCTCCCCCTCTCTCTCTCACCCTCTCTCTCTCACCCTCTCTCTCTCTCCCCCTCTCTCTCCCCCCTCTCTCTCTCCCCCTCTCTCTCACCCTTTCTCTCCTTATCTCTCCCTCCCCCAGATTCCGAGCAACTGTCCTCTCCTGGTGGGCTACGGGACGTCCGCGTTCTATTTGGCGGGAGAGCTGCCCGACGACACGGAAGTCAACGCCAAAATTCTCGCGTCGAAACGAAAAAACTCGACCTCGTGCTGCCGCAAGTGCAAAAAGCATAAGAAGGGAGGAAAGTGCACCTACTGGCAGTTCCTCAACCTGTAAGTCAACCGCACAGATTCCCACTCTCTTTGAAACGAAAAAAGTACAAGGAAGAAAAACAGGAGAGAGTTAGAGAAGCAGCAGTTGCTAATTTATTTAGATGCTGAGCCTACTTTCCTACTACTCCACTTGAACCCCCTAGGAGAACATAAAAAAATATACAGCTAAAATTTCTGGACGGACTTTTCACCTCAGGGGTGCCTACGGAGGAGTTTGCTTCATCTATCTCGGAGGGAAGGGTCCCGAATGTACGGACGACGTTCTGGTAAATACTCGTGTCGGAGGGAAATGCAAAATTCCCCAAATCGTTGAAGATCCTCACTTGGTCGGTGCTCACGGAACTCACTACGATTTCAGTGGCGCTCCCGACAAAAGTTTTTGTCTTCTCTCCGACAACGATCTCCACATCAACATGAAAATGACCGGATACCTGGACAACCGTACGGAAAGCGCGACTCTCATCAAGGACGGAAAGGCGGTACGGACATGGATTCGGGAAATCGGTCTTATGTGGAACGTCGAAGGGAAGAGCCATAACTTGAAACTCGTGGCGAGGGGAGGGAAGGAGACGGAGAGAGGAGAAGGATATTTGGCGATGGCGGTTGTGGATGGGAAAACTCTTCCTAGGATGAAGGCAGGAGAGGAGGAGTTGTTCGAGGGAGGCTTGTGGATGAAAATGGAGGGTGTGGAGAAGGTTGGGCCTTATGATGTGGATGTGTACAATGTGGTGATTGGGGATCTTTTGGATATGGAGGTCCGATTGCGAGTGGCCAATCCTCTTTTGCAAAGACCGGAGGATGCCGAAACTCACATAAGCCTAGGATTCAACTCAGTCAAGGTACAGATTGTTCACGATCTCCAATCTTTTTTATCATGTTTTTGACTTTTTCCTATCTGTAGCGTAAATTTCTTGATTAATTTCCTTCCGAACATTTCTATCTTCCTACTGGATGTCTCTGAAAAATGTCTCTCACATCTTTTTGCTTTTCTTGTTTTCGTCTTCTCGTCTTGTTCAGACGACTCCTTCGATCCACGGAGTTTTGGGTCAAACTTACCGCGAAGGGAGGGAGGAGAGAGCCGTCGAGTTTGGAAAGATCGTGGCAATGCTTAATCACCCGATTTCAGGAGATGGAGAGAATGGAAAAGGATTCATGGATGGAGTCCCGAGTGACTACGAAGTGTCCGACATTATGAAACCGGACTGCAAGTATTCGGCTTTCCAATCCGGCTCAAACACTCTCGCCTCCCAATAACAAAACCTGGTCAAAACTTACAAAAAATTCCAAAAATCTTGTTTCTCATTAGCTATCTTTCTATTGTATTCTGACAGAACTGCTGCTTGACTTTTTCTTGTGATAGCCATTTGTACACTAATAATCTCCCAATCTCAATTGTTTGGAAAATTTGTAGATTTACTTCTGCCTACTCACGAAGGCTGGAAGTCGACGAAACATTAATAGTTTTGAGATAATTAGTTTCAATTTAGTTCTATAAGTAGTTTTTAAAAGCTAGTTTTAGCGTGATTTTTAACTCAGAGCATTATTTCAATGCGAATCTTAAGGGCATAGAAACCACTGTTGTTTTCAAAGTTGTCGACAGTAGAAAGGAAAGAGCATTGACAAGGAGGCAACGCCTCTTTTCCAAATAATATTATTGACATATTTATCGCTCGACCCTCCTTTTCTCTTGTACCAGCCACATTACTTTGAAAATGAATTTTCAACAGCCTTGGGAAATAAACGTATGTTTATGTGAATAATGCTTGCAAATTGATCTTTTATCCTTGTGATAAATGGAGATGCCTGCACGTGAGATTGAGACATAGAAAATGACGCAGAAAGTGCAAATTCACTGCAGGAGAAAATCAAATTGAAGAGTCATAAATAAGATGTAAAGATTGGCCAAAATAATCTGGGGGCTTTCTCTAAAAACCCTGGAAAAGAAAAGAAAAATAACTCCAAGAATAATGACAAACTGGTTTCCAGTTTTCCTCTAGCAACATATTGTCACTAAATCATAATATGAAGCTATGCTTATTAAATGGGAAATAATTACCATGTAATGTGTAAGGCTAACTCTTCGGAATTAATTTTTCAGCATAGGGTTAGAATAGAGAAAGCGAGAGGGTACTTAAACTAAGTTTGATCAATCTTCTATATTTCTGAGGGTCAACCATATTAGTTGTTGGGGCACGTTAAACTATTTTTTTGTAATTTGCAACTTTAAAATAAACACAAGATAATCCTGCTACTGTTTGTTACAAAACATGTAAATCGTGCACCAGAAGATATTAAATAGAATGATTGAATTGACCATCGAGGTCTAAGGTTGTAAATATTGTTAACATGAATATTCTGCCTTTGAAACGAAAATAAGCAGTTTTAAATCTTTGGAAAAGGTTGAATCAGAGAAAAAATAAATTTATTGAAATTGGGAAAGTGTGGAAGTAGGAAAGTGGGAAAGTGGGGAAGTGGAGAAATAGGGAAGTGGGGAAGTGGAGAAATAGGGAAGTGGGAAAGTGGGAAAGTGGGAAAGTGGGAAAGTGGGAAAGTGGGAAAGTGGGGAAGTGGGAAAGTGGGAAAGTGGGAAAGTGGGAAAGTGGGGAAGTGGGGAAGTGGGGAAGTGGGGAAGTAAGGAAGTGGGAAAGTGGGGAAGTGGGGAAGTGAGAAAGTGGAAAAGTGGGAAAGTGGGAAAGTGGGATAGTGGGAGAGTGGGGAAGTGGGAGAGAGGGAAAGTGGGAAAGTGGGAAAGCGGGAAAATGGGAAAGTAAGGAAGTGGGAAAGAAGGAAAGTGAAAAAGATGGAAAGTGAGAAAATGGGAAGGTGGGAAAGTGGGAGAGTGGGGAAGTTGGTGAGTGGGGAAGTGGGAAAGTGAGAAAGTGGAGAAATGGGGAAGTGGGAAAGTGGGGAAGTGAGAAAGTGGGGAAGTGGGGAAGTGGGAAAGTGGGAAAGTGGGAAAGTGGGGAAGTGGGGAAGTGAGAAAGTGGGAAAGTGGGAAAGTGGGGAAGTGGGGAAGTAAGAAAGCGGGGAAGTTGGGAAGTGTGGAAGAGGGAAAGTGGGAAAGTTGGGAAGTTTGAAAGTGGGAAAGTGGGGAAGTGAGAAAGTCGGAAAATTGGGAAGTGGGAAGCTGGGAAAGCTAGGAAGTGGGGAAATTGGGAAAGTGGGAAAGTGGGGAAGTGGGGAAGTGGGAGATTGGGAGATTGGGAAAGTGGGATAGTGGGAAATTCGGGAAGTGGGAGAATGGGAGACTGGGAAAGTGGGTGAGTGGGTGAGTGGATGAGTGGAGAAGTGCGAAAGTAGGAAAGTAGGAAAGTGGGGAAGTGCGAAAGTAGGAAAGTGGGGAAGTGGGAGAGTGGGAGAGTGGGACAGTGGGTGAGTGTAAGAAAGTGGGAAAGTGAGAAAGTGGGAAGTGGGAAAGTGAGAAAGTTGTGAAGTGGGAAAGTGGGGAAGAAAGATAGTGGGAAAGTGGGAAAGTAAAAAAGTGGGAAAGTGGGAAAGTGGGTCAGTGGGGAAGTGCGAAAGTGGAAAAGTGGGAAAGATGCAGAGTGGGAAAGTGGGAAAGTGGGAAAGTGGGAAAGTGGGAAAGTGGGAAAGTGGGTCAGTGGGGAAGTGCGAAAGTGGAAAAGTGGGAAAGATGCAGAGTGGGAAAGTGGGAAAGTGGAAAAGTGGGAAAGTGGGAAAGTGGGTAAGTGGGGAAGTGGGGAAGTGGGGGAGTGGGGAAGTGGGGAAGGATGAAAGTGGAAAAGTGGGGAAGTGGGGAAGTATGAAAGTGGGAAAGTGGGAATGTGGGAAAGTGGGGAAGTTGGTTAGTGGGGAAGTGGGAAAGTGAGAAAGTGGAGAGTGGGAAATTGGAGAAATGGGCAAGTGGGGAAGTGGGAATGTGGGAAACTGGGGAAGTTGGTGAGCGGGGACGAAGGAAAGTGATAAAGTGGAGAAATGGGGAAGTGGGAAAGTGGGGAAGTTGGTGAGTGGGGAAGTGAGAAAGTGGGAAAGCAGGAAAGAGGGGAAGTGGGAAAGTAAGAAAGTGGGAAAGTGGGAAAGTGGGAGAGTGAGAAAGTGAGAAAATGAGAAAGTGGGGAAGTGGGAGAGTGGGGAAGTAGGAAAGTGAGAAAGTTGGGAAGTGGGAAAGTAAGAAAGTGGGAAAGTAAGAAAGTGGGAAAGTGGGAAAGTGAGAAAGTGGGAAAGTAAGAAAGTGGGAAAGTGGGGAAGTAAAAAAGTGGGAAAGTGGGGAAGTAAGAAATTGAGGAAGTGGGAAAGTGGGAAAGTGGGGAAGTAAGAAAGTGGGAGAGTGGGAAAGTAAGAATGTGGGAAAGTGGGAAAGTGGGGACGTGGGAAAGTGGGGAAGTAGGAAAGTGGGAAAGTGGGAAAGTTAAGTGGAAAAGTGGGAAAGTGGGAAAGTGGGAAAGTGGGAAAATCGGAAAATGGGAAAGTGGGAAAGTGGGGAAGTGGGAAAGTGGGGAAGTGGAAAAGTGGGAAACTGGGAAAGTGGGGAAGTGGGAAAGTGGGATAGTGGAGAAGTGGGGAAGTGAAAAAGTGGGAAAGTGGGAAAATGGGAAAGTGGGGAAATGGGAAAGTGGGGAGTGGGGAAGTGGGGAAGTGGGAAAGTGGGGAAGTGGGAATGTGGGAAAGTGGGGAAGTTGGTGAGTGGGGAAGTGAGAAAGTGAGAAAATGACAAAATGAGAAAGTGGGGAAGTGGGAAAGTGAGGAAGTAGGAAACTGCGAAAGTTGGGAAGTGGGGAAGTGGGAAAGTGGAAAAGTGGGAAAGTGGGGTAGTGAGGAAGTGAGAAAGTGGGGAAGTGGGAAAGTGGGAAAGTGGGGAAGTAAGAAAGTGGGGAAGTGGGAAAGTAGGAAGTGCGAAAGTTGGGAAGTGAGAAAGTGGGAAATTGGAAAGTGGGAGAGTGGGGAAGTGAGTTAGTAGGAAAGCGGGAAAGTGGGGAAATGGGGAAATTAAGAAAGTGGGAAAGTGGTAATGTGGAAAATATGAAAGTGGGAAAGTAGGTGGGTGGGAGGGTGGGAAAGTGGGTGAGTTGGGAAGTGGGAAAGTGGGAAAGTGGGGACGTGGAAAAGTGGGTAAGTGGGAAAGTGGGAAAGTAGGAAAGTGGGAAAGTGGGAAAGTGAAGTGGGAAAGCGAAGTGTGGAAGTGGGAAAGTAGGAAAGTGGGTGAGTGGGGAAGTGCGAAAGTGGTAAAGTCGGGAAGTGAAAAAGTGGGAAAGTGGGGAAGTGAGAAAGTGGGAAAGTGGGAAAGTCGGAAAGTGGGTAAGTGGGGAAGCGGGAAAGTGAGGAAGTGGGGAAGTGGGAAAGTGGGGAAGTGGGTTTGTGGGAAAGTGGGGATGTGGGGGCGTGGGAAAGTCGGGAAGTAGGAAAGTGGGGAAGTGGGAAAGTTGGGAAATGGGAGTGTGTGAGATTGGGAAAATGGGTGAGTGGGAAAGTGCGAAAGTGGGGAAGTGGGGGAGTGGGAAAGTGGGGAAGTGGGAAAGTGGGGAAGTGGGGTACTGGGGAAGTGGGGAAGTAGGATAGTGGGATAGTTGGATAGTGGGAAAGTGGGAAAATGGGAAAGTGGGAAAGTGGGGATGTGGGAAAGTGGGGAAATGGGAGAGTGGGAAAGTGGGAGAGTAGGGATTTGGGACAGTGGGGAAGTGGGGAAGTGGGAACGTTGGTAAGTGGGAAAATGGGAAAGTGGGAAAGTGGGAAGTGGGAAAGTGAAAAAGTGGAAAGTTGGAAAGTGGGGAAATGTGAAAGTGGGGAAATGGGAAACTGGGGAAGTGGGGAAGTGGGAAAGTGGGGAAGTGGGAATGTGGGAAAGTGGGGAAGTTGGTGAGTGGGGAAGTGGGAAAGTGATAAAGTGGAGAAATGGGAAAGTGGTAAAGTGGGAGAGTGGGAAAGTGGGCGAGTGAGAAAGTGAGAAAGTAGGAAAGTGCGAAAGTTGGGAAGTAGGGAAGTGGGAAAGTCGGGAATTAAGAAAGTTGGAAAGTGGGAAAGTGGGGAAGTGGGAAAGTGGAAAAGTGGGAAAGTGGGAAAGTGAGGAAGTGAAAAAGTGGGGAAGTGGGAAAGTGGGAAAGTGGGGAAGTAAGAAATTGGGGAAGTGGGAAAGTAGGAAGTGGGAAAGTGGGGAAGTGAGAAAGTGGGAAAGTGGGATAGTGGGAAAGTGGGAAAGTGGGTAAGTGGGAAAGCGGGAAAGTGGGAAAGTGGGAAAGTGGGAAAGTAGGGCAGTAGGAAAGTGGGAAAATGGGGATAGCAGTGAGAGTTGGAAAGTGGGAGAGTAGGGATTTGAAAAAGTGGGAGAGTGGGAGAGTATGAATGTGGGGAAGTGGGAAAGTGGGAAATGGAAAGTGGGAAAGTGGAGAAATGGGGAATTGGAAAGTAGGAAAGTGGGAGAGTGGTAAAGTGGGAAATTGATTAAGTGGGGAAGTAGGAAAATGACGAAGTGGGGAAAGTAGGGAAAGTGGGGAAGTGGGAAAATGGGAATGTGGTATTGTTTGAAAGTGGGAAAGTGGTAAAGTGGGGAAGTGCGAAAGTGGAAAAGTGGGGAAATGGTTAAGACGGAAAATTGGGTAAGTGAGAAAGTGGGGATGAGGGATAGTGGAAAATTAGGAAGTGGGAAAGTAGGGAGATGGGAAATTGGGAAAGTGGGAAATTGGGTCTGTGAGAAAGTGGGAAAGTGGGGTAGTGTGAAAGTGGAGAAGTAGGAAGTGGGAAAGTTCGAAAGTGGGAAAGTTGAAATGTGTGTAAGGGGAAAGTGGGGAAGTGGGAAAGTGAGCATGTGGGGAAGTGGGGGAGTGGGAAAGTGGGAAATTTGGGAAACGGCAAAGTGGGAAAGTGGGAAATTTGGGAAGCGGCAAAGTGGGAAAGTGGGATTGTAATTTAGTTGGCGGTGGGATAGTGGGTGTGTCACCACAGAGTATAATGACCATCACACACACTTTGAGAGTTTCGAGGAGAAATTGTGGAAGACTGGGTGCCCAGCTTCATTTTAAAACTCATAATTAGACCAAGGCGGTAGAAAATACAATATTTTGCAAGAAATGGCATGGAGATAAGGTGCAAAAGGGTACTAAATGGGCATAAGAAATACATGCTGGTAGACGACCTCTATTATTTGAAATACCTCATTAGGAGTTTCAAAGAAAGGATCAAATAAGTATTTGGTATGAAAGATTTAGGAGATTTGAATTACGTCTTAAGAATTCGAATAACTACGGAGAGATAAAGTAGGAAAAATTTCATATAGCAAAAGAAGTATCTACTTATTCCCTTGGTCTCCTCCCCTCCCCCTTCTCCTCCCCCTCTTCCCCCCCCTCCCTCCCCCTCTCCCACTTTCCCACTCTCCCACTCTATCTCCCCTCCCCCTGTTAGTGTGCAACAGGTGACCAAAGTCAGCAACAGTTCCATCGTTGTGGATTACAATCTACAAAAAGTATGGATCGCAGATTTTTTAGTTTCATCTTTAGTACTCTCGTCACGCCAAAAGAGACAATTGGTCGTTTTAATTGTTTTCAATTCAGATTTGTGATTTGCTCAATCGTACTTTTGCTTCAATGTGGTTTTTTCTTTATAGAAATTTTCCCTTTTTTGGGTGTATTAGGTTTCTTTAGACTAATTTAGGGTTACATTTAGGAGTGTGACGAGATTGTGAATGCGGTTGTGTGTACATTTGCCGAGGTTAATACATCTTTTTCTGAAGTTTTTTTGTTCATGGTTTCTTAAATGGGCTAAATATTTAATCTATTAAGGTTGAAATTGTTTGTTTAGAGTATGTAATTAGGTGGAGACTGTCACATAGCTGGTTAGGATTCATTCTTCAGTTAATAAAAATATGTTGGGAATTTTTTTTTTGTTTCTCTGATTCAAACTTCAAGGAAGAAAAACCGCTCATTTTCATTGTCAAGCAGAATATTCGTGCTAAACAGTAGCTAAAACCAAAAACCTCAATGATTGTGAATAAAAATATTAATTTACTCACTTTATTTATCCTATTCTGTTTCACGGTTTACATGTTTCGTAACAAACAGTAGCAAGATTATCTTGTTTTTATGTCAATTTTTTCTTAAATTGCAAATTACTCAAAATATTTAGTTTAACACGGCCCAAAACTAATTTGGATGACTTTTCCTTAACAAGCCTCAGAAATATAGATGTGCTGAATCTCAGTTAAGTAACCTCTCCCTGTTTGAAGTTAAAAACAATGCTGAAAGATTAATGATCCTTACATGTGACATGATAACCTTTTCCAGAAAAGCAAAGACAACATTGCTTTATATTATTGTTTTAGTGGCTAATTGTTGCTAGAGGAAAACTGGAAATCAGTTTGTCATTGTTCCTGGTTCCTTTATTGTCTTTTCTTTTCAAGCTTTTTGTTCAAACATGATTTCGGCTGATCCGCCGATTCTCTCAATTATCCTAACATCAATCGTGGTTGCAGGCATCACAAAGAATAAACATCATATTGCAAGATGCAGACACTGTTGAAAACTCACTTTCAAACAAATTTGGCTGGTACAAGAGCATACGAAGGTCGAGCAAATAAATATAAATCTCCATAATATTATTTGGAAAATGGCATTGATTCCTTGTCAAGCCTCTTTTCTTTCTACAATCAACAACTTTGATTGAAAGTAACTGTGCTTTACATGTCTTCACGATTCGCATTGAAATAATGCTCAAAATTAAAAATCAACGCTAAAACTAGCTGTTCAAAACTACACCGTAACTAGTTATTTCAAAACTATTAAAGGTTCGTCTCCGAAGAACTTCCAGCCATCATAAGTAGCCAGAAGCGAACTACAAATTCTCAATGAGAAATTATTAGTGTACAAATGGGTATCACAGGAAAAAGTCACAGTCACAGATGTGTAACAACTAAGCCCTGTCAGAATAGAGTAGAAATAGAGCTGATAGGAACGAAGATTTCTGGATATTTCTTAAGTTTTTAACCAGGTTTGTTACTGGGAGGCGAGAGAGTTCGAGCCCGATTGGAAAGCCGAATATTTGCAGTCCGGTTGCCCTGAGGGAAGCGCACCAGGCGCGTCTGTTACTTTCGCCTCGATTTCAATCTCGTCTTTTTTCGCACGATCTCAATCTCGATCGAGCCGATTCGACTCCTCATTTTTCGCCACGTGTCTAGGATCGTAGGAACCATCGTCACCACGCTATTTAGGAAACTGACTTTCACTGACGCAAAGTCACCGACAAGTAAGCTTTTCTGCCACGTGGTCGATCGCTGAGGAAACCATCAAAACACCTGAAATCGCGTCTGATCTCCTGGCCGTCAACCTGAGATTGTCAGACGGCCGCTAGTCGCCCAATTTCCAGTAGGACGGTATCAAAATAAAACGACGCAGACGCCACTCTCTAACCAAGCTCACCTCGCCAGCTTCCTCCGCTTCCCACCTCCTCTCCTCTCTCATTCACTCCTTCTCTCTCCCTTCAAAATATTTGTGCTGACCTATTAAAGAACGCTTTCCCAGAAACGAACAGCAGCACAAAGCCACACACAGTTTTCCTGCCAGAAAGCTTCCGAAACAAGAGCGAATAGAATAGCCATGGCGTCGAGATTCTCTGTGAGCCGGAGTGCTCTCGCTGTCGTTCTCGCTTTTGTCGTTTTCTCCACGCTGGCCGCCGCCGCCGTCTGTCCCGACTACCGGGCGAACAGCAGCTGCAACACCGGGAGCTGCGTCAACAAGGGGATGAAGGGGAAGTTTGCGGTGAGCCCACAGGATAACGACAAAACGACAAATGCTTCTTGCAAACATCTACTTCAGTGTTTTAGTAATCGCCGTAGATTTGGATGAAATGCTGAAGTCGTTTCCATCATGATGCTTTCTCTGTTTCTCTCTCTCTCTCTCTCTCTCTCTCTCTCTCTCTCTCTCTCTCTCCCTCTCTCTCTCTCTCTCTCTCTCTCTCTCTCACCCGCTCTCTCTCTCACCCTCTCTCTCACCCTCTCTCTCTCTCCCCCTCTCTTTCTCACCCTTTCTCTCTCTCTCCCCCTCTCTCATCTCTCTCTCCTTATCTCTCCCTCCCCCAGATTCCGAGCAACTGTCCTCTCCTGGTGGGCTACGGGACGTCTGCGTTCTATTTGGCGGGAGAGCTGCCCGACGACACGGAAGTCAACGCCAAAATTCTCGCGTCGAAACGAAAAAACTCGACCTCGTGCTGCCGCAAGTGCAAAAAGCATAAGAAGGGAGGAAAGTGCACCTACTGGCAGTTCCTCAACCTGTAAGTCAACCGCACAGATTCCCACTCTCTTTGAAACGAAAAAAGTACAAGGAAGAAAAACAGGAGAGAGTTAGAGAAGCAGCAGTTGCTAATTTATTTAGATGCTGAGCCTACTTTCCTACTACTCCACTTGAACCCCCTAGGAGAACATAAAAAAATATACAGCTAAAATTTCTGGACGGACTTTTCACCTCAGGGGTGCCTACGGAGGAGTTTGCTTCATCTATCTCGGAGGGAAGGGTCCCGAATGTACGGACGACGTTCTGGTAAATACTCGTGTCGGAGGGAAATGCAAAATTCCCCAAATCGTTGAAGATCCTCACTTGGTCGGTGCTCACGGAACTCACTACGATTTCAGTGGCGCTCCCGACAAAAGTTTTTGTCTTCTCTCCGACAACGATCTCCACATCAACATGAAAATGACCGGATACCTGGACAACCGTACGGAAAGCGCGACTCTCATCAAGGACGGAAAGGCGGTACGGACATGGATTCGGGAAGTCGGTCTTATGTGGAACGTCGGAGGGAAGAGCCATAACTTGAAACTCGTGGCGAGGGGAGGGAAGGAGACGGAGAGAGGAGAAGGGTATTTGGCGATGGCGGTTGTGGATGGGAAAACTCTTCCTAGGATGAAGGCAGGAGAGGAGGAGTTGTTCGAGGGAGGCTTGTGGATGAAAATGGAGGGCGTGGAGAAGGTTGGGCCTTATGATGTGGATGTGTACAATGTGGTGATTGGGGATCTTTTGGATATGGAGGTCCGATTGCGAGTGGCCAATCCTCTTTTGCAAAGACCGGAAGACGCCGAAACTCACATAAGCCTGGGATTCAACTCAGTCAAGGTACAGAATTGTTTCCAGTTTTTTTTAGGGTTTTGTCCTGGTTCTGACTTTTTCTTGTGTGTTGTGTAATTTTCATTTGTTTTTGTTAATTGGTCTCAAAGTCAGAATTGTCTCCCACCTTATTTTGCTTTTCCTGTCCTTGTGATTTTGTCTTGTTCAGACGACTCCTTCCATCCATGGAGTTTTGGGTCAAACTTACCGCGAAGGGAGGGAAGAGAGAGCCGTCGAGTTTGGAAAGATCGTGGCAATGCTTAATCACCCGATTTCAGGAGATGGAGAGAGTGGAAAAGGATTCATGGATGGAGTCCCGAGTGACTACGAAGTTTCCGACATTATGAAACCGGACTGCAAATATTCAGCTTTCCAATCGGGCTCCAACTCTCTCGCCTCCCAATAACAAAAACCTGGTCGGAAACACCGAAAAAATCCTGAAATCTCGGTTTCAATCAGCTCTCTTTATATTGTATTATGACAGAACCGTGACTTTTTCTAGTGATAGCCATGTGTACAATAATAATATCCGAGCCTTAATTGTTCAAAAAAATTGTAGATTTGCTTCTGCCTTCTCATGAAGGCTGGAAGTCGACGAAACTTTAATAGTTTTGAGATAATTACTCATTTTTAATTCAGAGCATTATTTCAACGCGAATCGTTGTTTTCAAAGTTGTTGACTGTAGAAAGAAGAGAGCCTTGATAAGGAATCAATGCCTTTTCCCAAATAAATATAGACAGGCTTATTGCTCAATTTGTATCAGCCACATTACTTTGAAAGTAAATTTTCAACCGTCTTGGGGGAAAAAAATGTATGTTTATGTGAATAATGCTTGCAAATTGATCTTTTTTCTTGTGATAGGTAGAGATGCCTGCACTTGAGATTGAGACATAAGAACATAATCGCAGAAAAATGCAGATTCAATACAGTATAAAATCAAAATGAAGTGTCTTGTGTGTTAGTACTAAGTTGCAAAGATTGGACAAAATAAACAGGGGGCTCTCTCCAAAAACCTTGGAAAAGAAAAGAAAATTAACTCCAAGAACAATGAGAAACTGGTTTCCAGTTTTCCGTTAGCAACATCTTGTCACTAAAATAATAATATAAAGCGATGTTCTCTTTGCTTTTCTGGAAATAATAACCATGTAACGCGCAAGTCTCATCGACTCTTTGGTATCAATATTTCAATATATTTGGTTGAAATAGAGAGAGGGAGAGGGTACTTAACTAAGTTTGATCAATCTTCTATATTTCTGAGGGTCAACCATATTAATTGTTGGGCCATGTTAACTATTTTTTTTTGTGATTTTTCTTTTGTGATTTGCAATGAACGAAACTTAAAAATAAACACAAGATAATCTTGCTACTTTTTGTTAGGAAACATGTAAATCGTGCAACAGAAGATATTATATAAAATGAGTGAACTGATATTATTTTTTTGCAATACTTGAGTTTAAGGTTGTAGCTAGTGTTAACATGAATATTCTGCCTTGAACACAAGAATAAGCGGTATTTCTTCCTTGAAAAAAAATGAATTAGAGAAACAATAATCTATATTCCAACATATCTTCCTGAACTGAAGGATGCATTTTTGTTTGTCACAAGCAATGTGTTGATCTCAATCTACGATACATACTATAGACAAATGTCAGCCTTAATAGAGTAATATCTAGTACGAAGCAATTCAAATAAAAACTTCAGAAAAAGCCGTTTCAACCATACAAATAACCAAACAAATAAGCTGAAGATGAAACGGAAAAATCCAAGATCCATGCTTTTCCGTACACCGTTATCGACAACGGAGCTGCCCAACGGTGTGGAAGAATACCGAGGATCCTTGCTAAAGTAGCCGACAAATTATAACCATTTGCACACCAATAAAGGGAGGGAGAGGGGGAGGGAGAAGGGGAGGGGTAGGGTGAGGGGGAGTGGGAGGGGGAAGCTAGATTCTTGTCCCCACTCTCACCTAAGACTTTGAATGAGGATTTCTCCTTATTAACCGGTGTTTGTTTGTCGTTTTCACCCAGTTTTCCATGAAGGAGCTCCTGGTGCTGGCCAGGCTCGCTCTTCTCTGGCTCCCCCTGTCTCTGCACTCCCCTTGAAGTTACCCCCCCTGTCCTTTGGCTGTAAGCCCGGGAAGCTGCCCTGTCCTGAGCCCCCCATTATTTTCCAATTCCCTCCAACTTTTCCGATTCCCTCCATATTTCCCGATTCCCTCTACGTTTCCCGATTCCCGCCACCTTTCCCGATTCCCTCCAGCTTTCCTGATTCCCTCCATCTTTCCCGATTCCCTCTACACCGTGAATCGCTATTAGCGTTAATAACGCTAATTAGGTGACTCCAAATTTTGACCCAAATTCTTAAATAGAGTTAATAATTCTAAAATGTCTTTATCGTTATCTGAGGTACTTTCATATTAGGGTTAATAACTGTAATATAGTGCCGTTTTAAATAGTGTTGCGTACGGACTGTTCATCTCCGTACCATTTAGTACTTTAATAAGTATAAAATTACAAAAAAAAAAAAAATACAGTCGCGAACGCACGTGATGTGCACTCAAAAAACGTGAGAGTAAAAAAACGTGACGTTACACGATTCACGGTCTAGCGTTAATGTTTGGCTGCGTGAAAATTTCCAGCACGTGCGGATGTCAGAATCGCCCGACGGCGTACTATTTCGAGCATTTTGTACATATATTTATTTTAGTGTAAATATCTTAATCGCCGACAATTATTTCAGAGAAAATCCCAAATTATATATATATATATATATATATATATGTATATATATATATATTTTTTTTAAATTGAAAATCCCAAATTAGCGTTAATAATGCTAATTGTTTCTTAACCCTAATTATTTCATAACTCTAATAGCGATTCACGACCATCTTCCGATTCCCTCCACCTTTCCCGTCGTGAGCCGGTTTCGCCTCCGATTCAAACACAATACAACATCAATCAACAATATCGATCAAAATCGAAGCCAAGTCGCATGGAAAAAGCGCAGAAATCAACAGGTGGAGTCGCAGGGGGAGCGCCAGGTGGAAGGGAAGGGGATTATTTCCGTACGTTATCCTCGATTTCAACTTCGTCGTTTTCCGTACTACCAGAATCGTCATTCGACCGTCCATCGCAAAAGACCTACCCCAAGATTCCTGGAGCCGTCATCTCTACGCTATTTAAGAAATCGAACTCGGCCCGAAATAAGTCAACGATATTTGTATTATTTTATGCCACGTGTCAGGTCAGCGCGACCACCCCTCCAAAACACCTGAAATCGCGTCTGATCTCCTGGCCGTCAACCTGAGATTGTCAGACGGCCGCTACTGTAGTCGCCCAATTTCCAGTAGGACGGTATCAAAATAAAAAGACGCAGACGCCACTCTCAAACCAAGCTCACTCCTCCAGCTTCCTCCGCTTCCCATCTCCTCTCCTCCCT
>JBBHKE010001955.1:20029-57432 GCA_037447655.1 Zygnema cylindricum
TGGGTCGGTTAATTAAATCTAAATTTTTTAATACTTAAAGTATACTACATGAAAAGTCGTTATTATTATAAAAACAAGAAAGCGTTGTGCACTTTAGTCGGAAGCATGTTTTTTTTTAGGGATATTAGGGAAAAAACGTTTTTTGGTTTTGTACCTTTTGGTGGGAATTAGAGTGGAGGAGAGGCATTTGACAAGTGGAGTGTGGAATTTTTTAATTTCGTGCGGATTGAAATTTCGTGCGACGGGGTTACGGATTTCATGTGGCGGGAAGCGACGGGTGGCAGAAACGTAGTATATCTATAGTATTCCACGTATATTTCTTCACCCCACCATTAGTGGTACGACACGTGTCGTGCAATCTGTGCGCCACTCGATGGTTTTAAATTGTACGAAGGCTGATTTCACGTGTTGCGAAAGAACAAAAATATTATTATTGCTGAAAAGTACATCATATGAAATTCATAATTTTTTAAATCTAAATTAATTGGCTGGGTTGTTGTTGATATTGACCTACATTTTCTGAGTAAAATAGGGTTTTAAAAATATGATTTTGTAAACAGTAGATTTATATTACTGTACACTGCGAATCGTGATTAGAGTAAATTACTCTAATTTGGTCGCTCGAAATTTCTACTCTATGACATCAAATAGAGTAAACGATTCTAATTTTTTCATTATTCTAATTTAGGTAAGTTTAATTAGCGTAAAAAATTGTAATATAGGTTCGTATTAAATAATGTGGAGTATGGACGACGTTCGACCGTGCAAAATTGTACTTTTTTAAGTAAAAAGGTACAAATAATGATTTAATAGAATCGCGCTCGCACGTGAAATCGCATTAAAAGAAAAGTGAATCACATCGAAAAAAATCCGTTCGCATAACTCTCGTCCGTCAACAGCATTGTCGTCAGTGTGAACATTAACTGACATTCAGCGTGACAAATAATACTAACGTCATAATGACGTCAAAACTATACGGACTGACAGATTTTGTACGGCCACGTAATTTACACCGCGAATCCTAATTAGAGTAATGAAAAAATTAGAGTAAAAAATCAAAATAAAAAACAATTAGAGTAATGAACTCTAATTTATGTGATAGAACTTTTTCACAGAGGAAGTTTACTCTAATTTATTTAAGTACTCTATATTGGGTTATGTCGGCATAATTATCCGCGCTGAAATTATGAACACTAAATTACGTAGACGTACAAAATCTGTTTGTCCGTTTAGTTTTGACGTTATTATGACGTTAGTATTATTTGTCGCGCTGAATGTCAGTTAATGTTCACACTGACGACGATGGTGTCGACGGACAAGAGTTATGCGAACGGCTTTTTTTCGATGTGATTGATTTTTCGTTTAGTGCGATTTCACATGCGAGCGCAATTCTTTTAAATCATTATTTGCACCTTTTTACTTAAAAAAGTACAATTTTGCACGGTCGAACGTCGTCCGTACTCCACACTATTTAAAACGAACCTATATTACAATTTTGTTACGCTAATTAAACTTACCTAAATTAGAATAATGAAAAAATTAGAATCATTTACTCTATTTGATGTAATAGAGTCGAAATTTCAAGCGACCGAATTAGAGTATTTTACTCTAATTACGATTCGCGGTGTAGTGTTCATAATTTCAGCGCGGATAATTATGCCGACATAACATAATATAGAGTACTTAAATAAATTAGAGTAATCTTCTTCCGTGAAAAAGTTCTATCACATAAATGAGAGTTCATTACTGTAATTGTTTTTTTTTTGTTTTTTTACTCAACAAATTTCATTACTCTAGTGGTGTGTCTCCTTGTACTTAAAACTTAGAGAATTTACTTTGTTTTTTAGCGCAAATGTAGCGGACCCGAATTTCGGGTGTCCTTATGTGTACCAAACGAAGTTGTCACTTAAGGACGTGACGATTGTATACGTCGACAATGCCCGTGACGTTTGTGGACAATGTACAATCTGTGATGACACACGTTATTTTTTGTAACTGCTTGTGTCGTCGCATGACTTATCGTGACATTGTAGACGTACCACCATCCAGCCTGTGCCGTTTCACGGTTGAAGAAGATGCACTTTGCCTTTGCGTCTCTTGTCTGTTCGACGTGAAATGGCATCGAATCTTGAGACTCCTGGCGAAATAAAATCCGTACTAGGCGCAAACGGACAAAACCAAACAAATTGTGTACTTTGCTTCGTCGTACCTGAATGCAAACGGACAAAACATAGCGAATAGTGCACTTTTCGTCGTCGTTTGAATTCTTTTGATTTTTTTTTTTTTAAATTACACGTGTGACAACGTGTTTCTATTTGTTTTTCGAAAATTCTTTGTTTTAAACACATCGTCCTTGTGTTTTAAAAAAAAGTGTGAAGATGACGTTTTTTGGCATGGTTGTGGGTCGAATAACACATATCGACAATATGTAGTAAATCTTAAATTCGATGATGACGAAAAATGTACTTCTCATTATTTCTATTTTTTTGTACGGTTCAAACTTACGCGGTACGACTCTAAGTTTTACAAGAAAACGACAGAAAAAAACCCTTACTTAGGCACATGGAGACGCACCCTAATTACGATTCGCGGTGTACACCGTGAATCGTAATTAGAGTAATAAAATAATTAGAGTACAAACCTAAAAAAAACAATTAGAGAAATTAACGCTTATTTATGTGATAGAGCTGTTTCAACTATGAATTTTACTCCTAATTTATTTAAGTACTCTAATTTGGCACGCTAATATCCTCTACTGTAAATAAGGTATTCGTTCAGAATTTGGCAAAACGTACAGTTTATCGTCACTATGACTTTTGAACTACGCGGTTTGTTAAAACGCAGTTACATGATAACGGCCTGTATTAAATCATTATTTGTACTTTTTTACTTAATAAATTACAATTTTGCACGGTTGGAGGTCGTCTATACCCCACTATTTAAAACGAATCTATATTATAATTAAAAACGCTTATTAAACTTTACCTTAAATATAATAATGAAAAAAATAGAATCATTTACTCTATTTCATGTGATAGAGTCGAAATTTCGAGCGACCGAATTAGAGTAATTTACTATAATTACGATTTGCATTGTACTGTAGTTAGACGCATACTGTTTGATTATTGTTAAATACTGGCCCGATAATGAATCCCGATAGATCTTTACTTATTACGTACGTAATTTATTTTGTACTTCATATACGTACTTTGTTGTGCGGAATAGATTTTGAAAAAAAAATCAAAACCCTCCCCCACCTAGACCGATATATTGCAATTGTTTTTGCTTGTCTGGAGTCATATATCGGGCTCCTCACAATTATAGAGCCAATAATGCCGATATGATTTTTATCGGGATAAAAACTTACCCGATACACGATTTAAATTTTCTACTTTTGATTTATGGGTTCGAAATATTGAGGTTTCATTCGTTAAATTTTATTTTTTTACGATTATGCATTATTTTTAGAGTTTTTTTAACTTTTCGTAATTTTTGTTGTACAGATATAATGTACATATTTTTTGTAAAAAAGGTTGAAAGTACACTGTGAATCGCTGTTAGATTTTAGATATCGATATAGTTTCCCATGCTTTTAGGGTAGCCGTGAAAGTTTGTGTTCACATATTCGACGCCTAAATATGTGAGAACCCGTTCTCGCAATTTTCCCTTGTCTTTTAAGACTTGCAATCAAATCTGAGTACGCTTTTCTGTGCGACGCACTCATTTTTCCCTTTCGACGCCATTCTCTAACACTTATTTTGACACTTATTTTGTACGTCTGTACGAAATAATGAGCAGTTTTAGTACAGACTGACACATTTTAACATTACTCTATCTATAAATATTCGACATTAGAATAATTAACCCTAGTTAAATAGTACCTATGTTGATGTAAACATTTTTTTGAGTTAAATTTGATTAACTGCAATTTTTTTACTTACTGCGCGTGACGGGCAATGAAAAAAATAGGGAGTACTCTCCTTTGTGCTAATAAAAAACCCGGTACTTTAATACATGGCCACATACCCTAAGTTGTAGTAGTATTTTTTATAAAAAAAATCGTATTTTTATTTTATGATTAAGTCAAAGTCGGCCAACGCATTTTAAAAAATCTGAAATTTTGAATAACGGTATGGCTTCATGTGGCTAAGTTCGGGTTTTGTTCTGTTGTTTTCCTTTCAAACTTAGCGCCGTACTGCCTAAGTTGCGACCGTACGAAGAAATCGCAAATTTGTATAGTACAATTTGCGTCATTCTCTAACGAGGATGTACGAAAATTTGGCGTCTTTCGTTTTTTTGACCCATTGTCACGTTATCGTCAAACTTATCATAAAACACATCGGCAGTGTGTTTAAAGCTAAGTAAAATCCGTTTCCACCAATAGGAAAACAATTTTTCACGTGTGATATTTTTTCAAAAAAATTTGACGAAAAAAAAGTACATGGTTGTTGGGTTTTGTCCGGTAGTACCTTGTACGGTTTTTTTTTTGCACGGGTCTCGATGCTGCAGTGTCATTTTGCGCAAAGTTGAATAATCTGCGAAGGTGAAAAATCTGCGAAGTCATGGTGGTCGGACAGGCGAGGTTTACGCAAAGGTATGTTTTACAGCCACAGCTGCAAGGCTCTACGTTACGATGTCACGCAATGACACGCGACATGCAAAACCGTTTCAAAAATTACGATGTGTCTTGCGACGCTTCAAAAAGTTTTGAAAAAATACAAAGACAAATTGTATATAGTGACAATTGTCACGGGTATTGTTGACGTATACAGTCGTCACAAACTTAAGTAACAATCTCGAGAGAATACATAGAGACACTTGAAATCCAGGTGCGCTAGATCCGCCCTAAAATCCAAAGTAAGTACGCTAAGTTACAACTACATGGGCCGTACCCTAATGCGCATATGCATTATTTTTCAAAAATTTTTACCGTGCGCATATTACGAATGAAACCTCTATGGTTCGAAACACTAAAAAAATCTTGCAAGTTACGTCGTCAAAATTTACTTACTATATTGTATGCATTCGTACAGTTCAGTAAACCGTGAATCGCTATTAGCTTTTATAACGCTAATTCGGTGCCCCCCAAATTTTGACCCAAATTCTTAAATAAAGTTAATAATTCTAAAATGTTTTTAACGTTATTTGAGGTACTTTCATATTAGGGTTAACAACTGTAATATAGTGTCATTTTAAATAGGGTGGCGTTCGTACCATTTTGTGCTACAATAAGTGAAAAAGTACAAATGAAAGTTCAATACAGTCGCGCGCTCATGTGAATATGCACTCAAAAAACGTGTGACATAAAAAATGTGACCTTACATGATTCACGGTGTAGCGTTAACATTTAACTGCGTGAAAATTGCCGGCACGTGCACATGTCAGAATCACGCGACCGCGTAAGATTTTGAGCATTTTTTACAACACCTATTTTAGTGTAAATATCTTAATTGCCAACAATCATTTCATGGAAATCCCAAATTAGAGTTAATAATGCTAATTGTTTTTTAACCCTAAATATTTCATAACTCGTATAGCGATTCACGGTGTACTGACAGTACACCGTCAATCGCTATTACAGTAAAGGAATAAATAGCGTAAAAGAAAAATTAGTGTTATTGACACTAATCGGGAATTTTTTATTTTTTTTAAATGTTATATACTAATTAATCCCTAACTGTAATTTGGGTTGTCCGGAATAATAAATACCCGCTACGGTTTCTACATTAATATGTGTACTAGTACAAAATCTGACAATTCGTACGCCGTCGCTCATTTTGGGCCTCCGTACGTGTCAGAGTGTTTTCCGGATGTAAAATCTCAGAGGTATACCGTTAAGCGTTATACTTTTTAACAGTTACTGATTTTTTTAGGTGAAATTGCTTCAACGATTACGCAACGCTATTTTAAGAAAAACGGAGGTTGATTGCCCGTTTTAATGTTACATGCTTACACTAATAACGACCATTAACTTTAATATGTCGCATTTTAGAGGATATATTAGAGTTAAATGACGGTAAAATGTGTTTTTTTTCTAATAAAGGTGCGTTCAAAAACATCTTGTGAAACACTAACCGATATTAGCGTTAGCGTTAAAATGTATTACAGTTAATGTTAACTATAATAACGTGACAAATGTACCGAATATCAAACAGCTCGTTCAACGCGTAATACGATTGGTCAACCAAAAATACACGTGGCCGATTTCAAATCCACGTAAAATGATATGGCTGTAAAAACGATATGATAATGTCACAGTAATGGAATGTCCTATTTTGGCTGTCCAAAAACGAACCGTTCATTCAATATGCTCCAACGGTTCCCATGGGTCTGCCATGAAAATTGCACGGCAACATCTTTCGCCAGAAACTGGTCCAAATTTTCAAACATTCCTGCTCATTATTTCGTTTTAAAAATTTTGATAATTTGAAACACAATTTTAAATTTTAAAATGTGTACACCAAAATTTTGAGAAAAGGTCTCCCTCTTTTTCTTACCGCCACCTCTTCTTTCATTGGTATATATTCATCTCCTCCAACTCAACCATGGCACTATCTCATCAGCTTCTCTATTTACCTTGCGTTCTAAATTCAGCTTTATTTTCTCCATATATTTTTTTGTCTGCAAGTGTTGTTTGTTTTTTGAAAATATATGGCCCATTAATACAATGTTCGCAAAATATACGACAAGAAGCACCCTTAGGCCTGAAATTTCTCCATCTCCGATTTTGGACGAAATGGTGGGAAGCGAGACTCAAGAACCTGATTTACCGACCTAAGATACATCGAACGTGGAGCCCCTCGAAGAAAGAGCTTTAATCGGAGACGTGGAGCCCCTTGAAGAATAAGCATCAAATAGAGATGTGGACCCGGCATGTGGAGACTACAATGGCGTCTTGGTGTCGAGGCGAAAACTTCAACATGTATCCACAAAGATTTCTCGCGTGCAAGTAATCAACTGGATGATTGCCGATTCTTATGTCAATGGAGAGAATTTACTTATTCCGAGGACTATAAAGAAGTTTCCAAAACACTTTACAAGGGTGTATATGACACGTAAGAGTGTTTGCCTTTTATCAAATCATTTCTAACCCCAAATTCACTTATTGTTTGTCGCAGGATTATGTTTTCTGTTTTGTGGTTTTTTTTTATTTTTTGTTTTTTATTTAAGGGTTTATGTTTTTTGTTTATTTTTTTTGTTTTCTAATTTCTGTTTTCTTATTTATATTTTCTGTTTTCTGCTTTTTGTTTTGTTTTTTTTTCTATTTTCTCTTTTCTCTTTTCTCATTATTTTTTTTCGATTTCTTTTTTCTTTTTTTTTTTTTTTTTTTTCTTTTTTTTGTTTTTTTTTTTTGGGTTTTTTCAGTTGTCCGTTTCTTGTTCCCTCTTTGTTTTTTTCTGTTTTGTGGTCTCTGTTTTATTATTATTGTTTTATGTTTTTATGTTTTTATTTTTTTATTTTTTTATTTCAGTTTTCTATTTTCTGGTTCATAGTTTCTTTCTGATTTTTGTTTCTTGGTTTCTAATTTATAATTTGATTTTTGTTTTTTGGTTTCTGATTTATAATTTATTTTTGCAGAACACCGAAAGGCACGACGATGGTGGATACAAAGGGAGCCAAATTTAAAAGGGATAAGGGAAACGACGAATACCTTGTGTTCTTCGGGATTTGGAAGGCGAAGTGTTGCGGTGCTGAAAGCATTACCAGGTAGGGGGAGGAAAGAGATGTTGTTGGTGACATTGGTGCATTCAGAGTTAGTGGAGGAGTTTTTTCGCTGTAAAAAAATTGGTATGAAAATGTCGGTAAGCATTGTGGGGACCTTGGCGGTTGAAATCATTCGTCGAATGAAAGAGGAAGAATTCCACCCGGAACTTTACAATGAATCTGGTCGAGAACTCCAACTTAACATCACAAAACGGTGGCTTCAACGTTTTTTGGAGAAGCACAACATTGTGGCTCAAGCTCAAAAATGAAAACTTTTGTGTAGTCCTGAGAAGGAAGAGCACATCGAAAAAACGGTGGCGTTTCACATGGGGGTATTGAAAGAGGATTTGAATCAGGTAACCCTCTCTCCCTCTCTCCCCCTCTCCCTCTCCCCCTCCCTCTCTCTCTCCCTCTCCCTTTCTCTCTCTCTCTCCCTCTCCCTCCCTCAGCTGGACTCCGTATCCAAGCTAAAGGTGAAAATTGGAGGCGACAGTTTTCTCCTTTTGTCCGGAAAAACAACGGGATTCCGTGTTTACATGCAACAGTTCGGTTTTCAGGTAATTTTATATTTATTTTTTATTTTATTTTATTTATGTTTCGTTCTTTATTTTTATTTACATAATTTTTTTTTCTCCGTTATTTATTCTTATTGTTCTCTGCATATATTTGTATTTTTACCTTTTTATGTTTATCTTTGGAAGGAGAGTTTTACTTTATATTTATGATTTTTTTTCGTCACTGACTTTTATTTGCAAATTTTACTTCTCTCTTCTCTCTCTTCTCTGTCCCTCCCACCCTCTCTCCTTCCCTCCCTCCCTCAATTGATTCAATTTAGTTATTCATTTATATGCTTTTTTAACTAACTCGTTTTTTTTTTTCGGGCAGGGGGCGGTTAATTCATTTTTATCTATTTATTAGTTACTTACTTATTTACCTTTTTGTTTTTTACATGTTCAGATTTGTGTTTCGAGTTTCCTGCTAACTAATTTTTTTCTGATTTTTTTTTCTGTTTTCTGCTTTTTGTATTCTGTTTACACTTGTTTTCTGTTTTTCTGTTTATTTTTTTTATGTTTTATGTTTTTCAGTTTTCTGTTTTTTGTTTTCTGTTGAGTATTTTCAGTTTCTGATTAGTTTTTTTTCTGTTTTATGTTTTCTGTTTTCTTTCTTCTGGTTTCTGATTTCCATTTTCTGATTTTACTTTTTTTCTGTTTTATGTTTTGTTTTTTCTAGTTTCTATTGGTTGATTTTGTTTTTTTTTGTTCTGATTTTTTTTCAACACCTTCGTGGGAATTAGGTCGATTCCAAAAGGACTTGGTGGAGAACATTGACGAAACCCATCTAATGTTTAACATGGACAACGGAAAAACATTAGGGTTATGGGGCGATGAGGTCGTTGCGTACGCGGATGTTGCTAGCGGTGGAGAGTCAATGACGTTGATGGTGCGTCTCACCGGGGGAGTGAACGCCAAAATCGCAGCACTGATGATTATATTCACAAATCGTAATAGAAGCTATCCAATGAGGGGTCTCCCAGACGACGTACCCGGTATGTTTCTTTAAAAGTCCATTTGTATTTTTTTTTGTTCAATTCTCTTTTTCAGCCCACTGTGTTATGTTTTATTTTCCCCTCTCCCTCCAATCATTTTTTGTCTTACATCATCCACATCATTTTTCGTCTTTCCTACTAACGCCCCTCCATTTGTTCAATATTTACAATTGTACGGGTTTGTTATCGCACCGGCCCCAAAGGTTGGAACGATAAAACGGATTTCCCCCAATGGGTTGAAGACTACAGATCTTACCAAAGAGATCGCGAAGGCCGAGAGAAAATTATTTTCCTCGACAATTGTGGCGGCCATAATATGTCGGAGGAGTTGAGTCGGGTGTTGCTCGCCAAACGAACAATCCTCCACTTTTTCCCACCATGTGTTACTTACCTAGTGCAGCCTGTAGACTCCTTTGTGATTTCAAAGATCAAGGAGGTATGGACCAAAAAGTGGGAGGCTTGGAAGGTGGATACGATCCGTGACGATCAATGGGGGGAACCGAGTAACAAAGGTTATTCGGGGAAACTAAAGGGGCCCGGGAAAAGAATTCTTCTTGAGGTTGGCACGCGACTCCATTCACGAGGTAAACGTAATGAAGGGTAAGAAAGGGATGGGGTATGCAAGAAAGGCCATGATTCAATGTGGTTTATCGGTGAAAAATGGGAAAAGGGTGTATTTGACTGGCAGTTGAAATTCATGGAAGGCGGAATTACTGAGGGCGATGAGTGCCAGCCCATGAGGGCACGGGAATTTCTCCAAGGCATGCGAGATGCCGACACTCATGAAGACGAGGCTACCGGAAGAGACTTGGTGGACGATCTAGTATAATCCTTTGGTATTATGATAGGAAATTTAGAAATTATGAGGCGTGGTTTTAAGTGTTGTTTATTTCAGGCTTTTCGCATTTTTTTTTTTTTAGTATTAGTATGATTTTCGTTTTTCCTATTTTTTTTTTTAGCTTCGTTTGTGAAGCTTGGTTATTGTTTGTATAAAATTTGACCGTAATAAGTATTATTTTGGACCTTTATTTTCATTGTTTTTTTGATATAGTTCTATACAAAAATGTATATGGACATTGATTTATCATGATGTTGTGTGTTTGCATGGAGTATTCTTTTGTTTTTTTAAATTTCCCACACTCTTTGACTGGATATTCTTCTTCCACAATGGTGGAATTTGAGACAATTCCGTCACTGAATGGAAAAATGTAATATGAACATTCGACAAAACACCATGTTTTCCTAATAGTGGCTAAGCGTCCCGAATGCCTCGTTGCTAGATCACTTCCAGCAATGAAAAGGTGTAACACATTTTGTCATATAATGCTTTAGACATAAATAATTTTGTTACAAATTTGGTTCAAACTTCCTCCAAAGTTTGAACTTCCTCCAAAATGAACACTTTTTCCATAGGCAAAATATGAGTGTTGCCACTGTAACTCTTAGCTTAGATTCTTTTTAACTTGTTTTTGTATCTCAATGTGTCTCCTCTCCTCTCAAGGTGTTTTAATTCACCGCTGTTATCCTTATTTTCGCCTTTTTATTTAATCCTTTTATTTTTACATACATGGATTTTACAATTCTCTAAAACTATTACTTTCTCGCTCAAACAGAAAAAATACTCCGTCGCTCAATCATAATAAAACCCAAAATGAAAATTACAGAATATACATTTTTTTACATTTTGTATTTTTAATACTTTTTTGGAACAAATGTGACACTTTTGTTAGAGCCACCATTATTGAAATTGTATGTGTTGCCAGGACATCTCGATTTTGAAACATTTACGAAAATGGGATCCAATTCAAAATCGAATATAGTGCTGTAGTTCGGGTCATACAGCACCGTTAGCCGCTATTACACTGTCGTTACTGGCGTTAAGAATTTATTGGTGTTAGTTTGAAATTAGAATATAGAAGACTTATTTAGTGCTTGGCGACGTGGCCAATTGTAGTCCGCGCCCTAAATAGTGTTGTTAACACTATTTTGTGATCGTTGGCCAAAAAATTTAGAGACCTTATAGCGGTGGGCGCAGTGTTGATGTTTTTGAAGTGTTAAATCCGTTTTTCTCCTTAGCACACAATTCTGTTTTTCGTCGGGAAACCATCAATCAGAAATACCCCCTTTCCCTCCCTCGCACCCTCCCTCCCTTCTAGCCCTCCCTCCCTTCTAGCCCTCCCTCCCCACTCTCCCATCTCCCCCCTAGGAAATAAACATCCGTAACGGCGAAGCGTAATCGTATAGAAACACCTAGCATATCGGTGATATCTCTAGTGATGGCCGAATCGGGTCGCATCGGCAAATCGGAATGGGCAAACTGGAAAAGAATAAAATATTAAATTGGATGAAAAAAACACATCAGTACATAGAATATCGATTTAGCCTGTTCGGCAATGATCACTATTTCTAAACTCCAATATTCCTCTCACGTTTAAACGGCTACGCTTTGAATCGCTATTAACGTTAAGAAATAATAAGTGTGAAAAAACAATTAGTGTTATTAACTCTAGTTTGAGTTCAAGGCCTTTCTCCAAGAAAATGTTAACTGTAATTTCTGCATAACTAATTTGAGTTCAAGGCATTTCTCCAAAAAAATATTAAATATAATTTCTGCATAACTCTAATTTGGGTTCAAGGCATTTCTCCAAAAACATATTAAATATAGGGAATTGCTAATCGCAGAGACGATTTTTGCTTCGCGCAGGTAGTTGTCAGAAATTGTACATTTGAAGTACATTTTCGTACAGCCTACGTACCTTTAAGTTTAGATTTGACGGTCAATCCGTCAAACAACTTTGACTGGCGAAATGTTGTAACGGCGGTTAAAAAAGTGTCCCGGTTGCGAACGTCGACCGTCATAAAAAAAATCAATTCACACGGCCGGCGCAAGTTTACTGTAACAGAACTGCGGCAGCCACATATAAAAAAAAATGGCTGCGCGCAGGTACACCGCGAATCGTTATTAGAGTATATAACTCTAATTAGGGTTCTTAAAATTTTGATTTTTTTCCGCAATTAGTAAACATGATTTTTGTAATTAAATTAACAACGATATTTAAGTGCGTGGACCATAATCTGCCACGTTTCTGGCACTAAATAAGAATCAATCACACTAATTACTTTTTTACGCTATTTAAACTTTGACACTAATAACGATTCGCGGTGTAGTTTCTCACTTCGCGTGAGCTTTCCACACACCGACATTTGACTTTTGATTCTGTATGAAGTTAATTTCGTTTCGTGCGAGTTTATAGATGTCGTACGTCGTCCTATAATTTATAACGGTTCGCGATTAGATTATATTTTTGCGGCTAAGTGCCTAAATCAAATGTCGGTGTGTGGAGGTCACGTGAGGTGAGAAACTATCTGCGCGCAGCCATTTTATTTATATGTGGCTGCCGCAGTTCTGTTACAGTAAACTTGCGCCGGCCGTGTGAATTGTTTTTTTTTTTATGACGGTCGACGTTCGCAACCGGGACACTTTTTTAACCGCCGTTACAAAATTTCGCCAGTCAAATTTGTTTGACAGATTGACCATCAAATCTAAACTTAAAGGTACGTAGCTTGTACGAAAATGTACTTCAAATGTACAATTTCTGACAACTATCTGCGCGAAGCAAAAATCGTCTCTGCGATTAGCAATTCCCTAAATATAATTTCTGCATTACTGAAGTTGGGTACATTTTTCCCATAATGTAGCCGGTATAGCCGGTGTTCACATAGTCGACTTTTGAACATGTGATAACAGGTTTCCGTGATTTTCCTCCGTCTTGATCACTGAGAAGCAAATCTGAGTGCACATCTGAGTGCACTTTTTAGTATCGACGCACTCACTTTCGCGTGTCGACGCCTTTATCTGACACTCTTATCTCTACGATTGTACAAGATAACGAGCAATTTTAGTATGGATTGACACATTTCGTACACTACACCGTGAATCGCTATTAGTGTTAATAATTTCTTCGCCACTTAAAACATCTTTTCTCCGTACGCACGTCCAATTTTCAATATAACACCGCCAATCGTAAGTTGAGAATCTTACCTTTCAATCGCAACCGTCAGATCCACAATCCGACATGTGTCTACGGAGAAAACATGTTTTAAGAGACGAAAAAAACATTAACCCTAATAGCGATTCACGGTGCTGTACCGTGTTGCGATTTTAAACCTTTCACGTGATTCGTTTACTCCATTGTACGAAATTGTATTTCATTGTACTTCACGGTGCTATTTAAAGTACAGATTTCGTACAATTTCCTTGCATTAGCTCCGTTTCAAATCCGTACTGTCGGTGTGGAATTCCGTGCAAGACTGCAAGGCACCTTTCGTGACGTCACAGACGCAGTTTGTAAGACAGGTATGAAACTTCCGTGCAAGACTGCCGCCGACGCTTTTATCCGCACCGACATTCTAGAATGTCGGTGGGTCCCGTGGAAATCACGCCACCTCTCTCGCCTAGTACTGTACCTTCCCCTTAAAAATCCTCCAATTCTCCCACCCAAAATCACGAATTCTCTCCTTCTCTCCCCCGACTCCCAGAGTTACTTCTCTCCCACTTTATATTCTCCTGTCCGCTTATCTATCTCTCTCCCTCTCTCTCCCTCTCTCCCTCTCTCCCTCTCTGTTTCCCTCTTTCCCACTTAATTCACTTCACAATGGCTGCCCTCCCTCTCGCTTCCCCTCCCTTCCTCTCCTCCGGGGTGGAGCATCTCCGTCCTTCCGTACCGAATGCTAAGAAACCCGCCCTAAAATACGTGACATTTGTCACTGCCAGCTGTCGTCCAACGTGGCAGCGACCCATGGGCGCCCAACAATTCAACAGAGCTCGTCAAGCGGCCGCCATGGCCGCCACGTGGCAAGCTATGGGTAGGTTTTCTTTTTCAACCATTCTCTCTCTCTCTCCCTCCCTTCTCCCTATTTTTTTCTTAACGTTATGACTCTATTGCGGATTTTTGGATTTATCTGACCGATTATCTAATGGATGCCACGTGGCATAAATACAGGATGCCAGCCGGGCATGCCTTTCCGTGTGGATCCTGGCGCTTGGTGGATGGAGACAGTGCCACGTGGCAGGGGAGGGAACCCGTTGGAGGAGATATTCCGCCAGCTGGCAGGCGTGAAGGGCTGCCAAGTGGAGGAGAGGGAAGACGGATGGATTCTGCGATTTGAGCTTCCGGGACTGTCGGCCAAGGACGTCAAAGTCCAGGTCAGTACCCTCTCTCTCTCTCCCTCTCTCTCTCTCTTTGTCTCTCTCTCTCCCTCTCTCTCTCGCTTTGTCTCTCTCTCTCTCCCTCTCTCTCCCTCTATTTCACTCTTTCTCCTTCCTCCCTATGTCCATCTCCCTTTCCCCCCTCTCTCTCCTTATCTTTTCCACCTTCCCTCTCTCTCTCCCTACTTTGTCTCTTTTTCCATTCCTCTCTCTACCTCCTTTCTCTACCCATCACACGCTTTTCTCCTCGTCCTTTCCCCGTTTTCCTCCTTCCCTCTGCCCCCCTCCCTCTCTCTCCCTTCTCCTATATCCCTTCCGCTCTTTCATCCCCTTCCCCTCCCTCCTCCCACCCTCTCCCACTTCTCCCTCCCGACCCTGACCCTCCCCCCATTCCCCTTTCCCAAACCCACCCAGGTGGAGAACGAGCGCGTGCTTCTGATTGGCCAGCCTGGCCGGACCACACGTGTGGTCCTGCCTGGCAGTTGCCACGTGGCAGGCCTCCAGGCTCGCCTGCGCTGCGGCCTCCTCACGGTGACGCTGCCGCGGACAAAGCCCTCGAGGGAGCTGCGTGACGTCACGCTTTCAGGCGAGGAGGATGCTGACGTGGCACAGGACAGTGGTGACGTGGCAGGGAAAAAAGTTGACGTGACTATGACCAGTGCTGATGTGACAAGGGAAAAGGATGACGTGGCAAGGGGGAAGGGTGACGTGACAGGAGAGAAGGGAGAGGGGAAAGGGACCGAGGGAGGGGAGGAGGAGAGGGATTGGTGGAAGGATGGGACTAACTCTTAAAAGGGAGAGGGAGGCATGTTTTTATATTTTTTTAGATTTTTTAGGAGTAGGATTTTGAGGATCACGTCGGAGTAGTTTTTTTTTTGGTCGATTAGGAGGAAATTAATTTTTTTCTTTTTTTTTTTTTTTTCCCTTTTTATCCTTTTGAATATTTTTAGTTACATTTTTTTTTTTTTTTAAACTTGAACAGTTTTTAAATCTTTGCATTTTGGCCGCTGAATGAAATTGAGCGGAAAAAAAAGGAAACCGAAGTACAAAAAACCAAAAAAAAAGAAAAAAAAGAAAAAAAAGAAAAAAACAGAATGAAAAGAAATGAGCATTGTTTTTATCTATTAACTTGTTTTAGTTCATTAACGTTTTTTTTTTTTTTATCCTTAATTTTCAATTACCCGTCAGGGATCGTTTAAGGCCTCTCCCCTCCTACTCTCGTTTATTTTTTGTATTTTCTTACAGTTTTTCCTCTTTTTTTTCCGGGCAGGGGAAAACTTTTAGACCAAAAAATTCCGGTTTTGATTTCATTACGAGAATGCGAACGAGATCCATCTCATACATATTTATTTATTTCTTAGTTTACTTAATAATTTATCCTTATTTTTTTGTCCTTTTTTTCAAAATTTTCGTTTTTTTTTCCGTTTTTTCGCATTTATTTGAATTCCTATCCCCCTCTTCCTTTTTCCTCCATCCCTTTCTCCTCCCTTCCTTTTCTCCCCCCTCCCCTTTCCTTCTCCTCCTCCCTCCTCCTCTTCCTTCCTCTCCTCTCATCTCTTTCCTTCCTTTCCTATCCTTTATCCTCCATCCGAACACCATTTTCCATTCCGTCTCCCCTCCCATCTCTCATCTCTCCATTCCTCCATTCCATCTCCCTTTCCCTCTCCCTTTCCCTCTCCCTCTCCCTCTCCCTCTCCCTCCCGCTCTCCCTCAGTCTCAAAGGCAGTACGTTTTTTGAAGCCCTCCCTCTCGAGTGTTGGAACCACATTCACGGTCACCCTCTCGAGAGTTGTCCTCGAGACGGTCCCGAAAACGATGTCGTTTTTCCTATGGCCCTACCCGACTTCCAAGTAAAGTTCCGAAATAATCTTGTTCTTCTCGAAGAAGCCAAAAGGACGATACCGTTGCCAGGTGGCAGAATCCGAGAGCCGAAGAAAATGGCGTTGAAATGCGAAATCGAGGAAATCGAAGGTCGCGGAGTACTCGTTTTGTACGAAGCCGAATGGCCGGGGGAAACGGACAAAATAGGCGTACAGGGACATGACAGGTGGCGGAAAGTGTTAAATATCCCTCCGGATTTTGTTTTTAAGTCGTTCAAAGTAGAAGACGGGTGGCTCGAGTATTCGTACAAATTCGATTTGGATATTTAGTTTTTTGGATTTTAAAATTCGGAAAAAATATTTCTGGATGTTCGATTTTAGGAATTTGTTCATAGGTTTGCTGTTTTAGAATTCGAATTTAGAGACTCGATTAGGATCATCAAAGGAGAGGAAGATGCGTAAAATGAGGTAGTAGGAAGAGACATTAGGTGGGGCAATTTTGGATTGTACAGGTCGTGTGACGTTCTCTCTCTCTCTCTCCCTCTCTCACTCTTCCCCCTGTCCCCCTCATCTCCTCTCACTCTCTCTCTTCCTTACCCTCTTCCGCTCCTTGATCTTTCTCTCGCTCTCTTTTCAAGGTGTAAATAACATTGAGTTGGGATAGGATTCAAATGTTTGACATTGAAAATCGGTTTTAGTGAACAAATTGTTTTATTTTTTGGACAAATTTGTTTAAATAAATCATGTTTATCATGTTGTTCTCTAAATTTTATGGCTCAATATTTGAAGTGAGTTTTCTCTCATGCGCGATAAATAAACAATTCAAGAAACTATTCTTGATTATTACTGGTGAGTATTTCTATTGTTGATGGGTGTTTCTCTTGTTGCTGCATTATCTGAAGTGATTAGAAGTTCAAAATTAAAAAGCTCAGTGGTAAACTAGTGGAAAAACCCAAAATAACTTAAAAAAAAGAAGTCCTCATTACCATTGGAGTCAGCTTCTTCCCTTTGTTTCCTCCCTCATTTTCCATCCTTTGTCATTTTCCTTTTTGTATCTCCCGTTTCATTCTTTCAACCTGCATCTCTCTCTACACATTTCCGACTTCCATTTTCCTCATACTTTCCGTCCATTGTCGTTCTCAAAAAAGTCGACAACATGTATCAACAAATCTCTAATGCCTCCGTCATTCGAAGAAGCTACAACGCATAAACTTCAAGGAATCTCAGGCTTTTGATGTTCACAATGAATGAATGAGACAAATGTGACACTTTTGTTAGAGCCACCATTATTGAAATTGTATATGTTGCCAGGACATGTCGATTTTGAAACATTTACGAAAATGGGATCCAATTCAAAATCGAATATAGTGCTGTAGTTCGGGTCATACAGCACCGTTAGCCGCTATTACACTGTCGTTACTGGCGTTAAGAATTTATTGGTGTTAGTTTGAAATTAGAATATAGAAGACTTATTTAGTGCTTGGCGACGTGGCCTATTGTAGTCCGCGCCCTAAATAGTGTTGTTAACACTATTTTGTGATCGTTGGCCAAAAAATTTAGAGACCTTATAGCGGTGGGCGCAGTGTTGATGTTTTTGAAGTGTTAAATCCGTTTTTCTCCTTAGCACACAATTCTGTTTTTCGTCGGGAAACCATCAATCAGAAATACCCCCTTTCCCTCCCTCACACCCTCCCTCCCTTCTAGCCCTCCCTCCCCACTCTCCCATCTCCCCCCTAGGAAATAAACATCCGTAACGGCGAAGCGTAATCGTATAGAAACACCTAGCATATCGGTGATATCTCTAGTGATGGCCGAATCGGGTCGCATCGGCAAATCGGAATGGGCAAACTGGAAAAGAATAAAATATTAAATTGGATGAAAAAAACACATCAGTACATAGAATATCGATTTAGCCTGTTCGGCAATGATCACTATTTCTAAACTCCAATATTCCTCTCACGTTTAAACGGCTACGCTTTGAATCGCTATTAACGTTAAGAAATAATAAGTGTGAAAAAACAATTAGTGTTATTAACTCTAGTTTGAGTTCAAGGCCTTTCTCCAAGAAAATGTTAACTGTAATTTCTGCATAACTAATTTGAGTTCAAGGCATTTCTCCAAAAAAATATTAAATATAATTTCTGCATAACTCTAATTTGGGTTCAAGGCATTTCTCCAAAAACATATTAAATATAGGGAATTGCTAATCGCAGAGACGATTTTTGCTTCGCGCAGGTAGTTGTCAGAAATTGTACATTTGAAGTACATTTTCGTACAGCCTACGTACCTTTAAGTTTAGATTTGACGGTCAATCCGTCAAACAACTTTGACTGGCGAAATGTTGTAACGGCGGTTAAAAAAGTGTCCCGGTTGCGAACGTCGACCGTCATAAAAAAAATCAATTCACACGGCCGGCGCAAGTTTACTGTAACAGAACTGCGGCAGCCACATATAAAAAAAATGGCTGCGCGCAGGTACACCGCGAATCGTTATTAGAGTATATAACTCTAATTAGGGTTCTTAAAATTTTGATTTTTTTCCGCAATTAGTAAACATGATTTTTGTAATTAAATTAACAACGCTATTTAAGTGCCACGTTTCAGGCACTAAATAAGAATCAATCACACTAATTACTTTTTTACGCTATTTAAACTTTGACACTAATAACGATTCGCGGTGTAGTTTCTCAATTCGCGTGAGCTTTCCACACACCGACATTTGACTTTTGATTCTGTATGAAGTTAATTTCGTTTCGTGCGAGTTTATAGATGTCGTACGTCGTACTATAATTTATAACGGTTCGCGATTAGATTATATTTTTGCGGCTAAGTGCCTAAATCAAATGTCGGTGTGTGGAGGTCACGTGAAGTGAGAAACTATCTGCGCGCAGCCATTTTATTTATATGTGGCTGCCGCAGTTCTGTTACAGTAAACTTGCGCCGGCCGTGTGAATTGTTTTTTTTTTTATGACGGTCGACGTTCGCAACCGGGACACTTTTTTAACCGCCGTTACAAAATTTCGCCAGTCAAATTTGTTTGACAGATTGACCATCAAATCTAAACTTAAAGGTACGTAGCTTGTACGAAAATGTACTTCAAATGTACAATTTCTGACAACTATCTGCGCGAAGCAAAAATCGTCTCTGCGATTAGCAATTCCCTAAATATAATTTCTGCATTACTGAAGTTGGGTACATTTTTCCCATAATGTAGCCGGTATAGCCGGTGTTCACATAGTCGACTTTTGAACATGTGATAACAGGTTTCCGTGATTTTCCTCCGTCTTGATCACTGAGAATCAAATCTGAGTGCACAATCTGAGTGCACTTTTTAGTATCGACGCACTCACTTTCGCGTGTCGACGCCTTTATCTGACACTCTTATCTCTACGATTGTACAAGATAACGAGCAATTTTAGTATGGATTGACACATTTCGTACACTACACCGTGAATCGCTATTAGTGTTAATAATTTCTTCGCCACTTAAAACATCTTTTCTCCGTACGCACGTCCAATTTTCAATATAACACCGCCAATCGTAAGTTGAGAATCTTACCTTTCAATCGCAACCGTCAGATCCACAATCCGACATGTGTCTACGGAGAAAACATGTTTTAAGAGACGAAAAAAACATTAACCCTAATAGCGATTCACGGTGCTGTACCGTGTTGCGATTTTAAACCTTTCACGTGATTCGTTTACTCCATTGTACGAAATTGTATTTCATTGTACTTCACGGTGCTATTTAAAGTACAGATTTCGTACAATTTCCTTGCATTAGCTCCGTTTCAAATCCGTACTGTCGGTGTGGAATTCCGTGCAAGACTGCAAGGCACCTTTCGTGACGTCACAGACGCAGTTTGTAAGACAGGTGTGAAACTTCCGTGCAAGACTGCCGCCGACGCTTTTATCCGCACCGACATTCTAGAATGTCGGTGGGTCCCGTGGAAATCACGCCACCTCTCTCGCCTAGTACTGTACCTTCCCCTTAAAAATCCTCCAATTCTCCCACCCAAAATCACGAATTCTCTCCTTCTCTCCCCCGACTCCCAGAGTTACTTCTCTCCCACTTTATATTATCCTGTCCGCTTATCTATCTCTCTCCCTCTCTCTCCCTCTCTCCCTCTCTCCCTCTCTGTTTCCCTCTTTCCCACTTAATTCACTTCACAATGGCTGCCCTCACCCTCGCTTCCCCTCCCTTCCTCTCCTCCGGGGTAGAGCATCTCCGTCCTTCCGTACCGAATGCTAAGAAATCCGCCCTAAAATACGTGACATTTGTCACTGCCAGCTGTCGTCCAACGTGGCAGCGACCCATGGGCGCCCAACAATTCAGCAGAGCTCGTCAAGCGGCCGCCATGGCCGCCACGTGGCAAGCTATGGGTAGGTTTTCTTTTTCTACCATTCTCTCTCTCTCTCCCT
The DNA here is from genome assembly GCA_037447655.1 of Zygnema cylindricum. Classification (NCBI taxonomy): domain Eukaryota; kingdom Viridiplantae; phylum Streptophyta; class Zygnematophyceae; order Zygnematales; family Zygnemataceae; genus Zygnema; species Zygnema cylindricum. The sequence goes on from JBBHKE010001955.1 coordinate 40,729, forward strand.
CCCTTCTCCCTATTTTTTTCTTAACGTTATGACTCTATTGCGGATTTTTGGATTTATCTGACCGATTATCTAATGGATGCCACGTGGCATAAATACAGGATGCCAGCCTGGCATGCCTTTCCGTGTGGATCCTGGCGCTTGGTGGATGGAGACAGTGCCACGTGGCAGGGGAGGGAACCCGTTGGAGGAGATATTCCGCCAGCTGGCAGGCGTGAAGGGCTGCCAAGTGGAGGAGAGGGAGGACGGATGGATTCTGCGATTTGAGCTTCCGGGACTGTCGGCCAAGGACGTCAAAGTCCAGGTCAGTACCCTCTCTCTCTCTCCCTCTCTCTCTCTCTTTGTCTCTCTCTCTCCCTCTCTCTCTCGCTTTGTCTCTCTCTCTCTCCCTCTCTCTCCCTCTATTTCACTCTTTCTCCTTCCTCCCTATGTCCATCTCCCTTTCCCCCTCTCTCTCCTTATCTTTTCCACCTTCCCTCTCTCTCTCCCTACTTTGTCTCTTTTTCCATTCCTCTCTCTACCTCCTTTCTCTACCCATCACACGCTTTTCTCCTCGTCCTTTCCCCGTTTCCTCCTTCCCTCTGCCCCCCTCCCTCTCTCTCCCTTCTCCTATATCCCTTCCGCTCTTTCATCCCCTTCCCCTCCCTCCTCCCACCCTCTCCCACTTCTCCCTCCCGACCCTGACCCTCCCCCCATTCCCCTTTCCCAAACCCACCCAGGTGGAGAACGAGCGCGTGCTTCTGATTGGCCAGCCTGGCCGGACCACACGTGTGGTCCTGCCTGGCAGTTGCCACGTGGCAGGCCTCCAGGCTCGCCTGCGCTGCGGCCTCCTCACGGTGACGCTGCCGCGGACAAAGCCCTCGAGGGAGCTGCGTGACGTCACGCTTTCAGGCGAGGAGGATGCTGACGTGGCACAGGACAGTGGTGACGTGGCAGTGACTAGTGCGGACGTGCCGGGAAAGAAGGATGACGTGGAAGGGGGGAAGGGTGAGGTGGCAGGGGAGAAGGGAGAGGGGAAAAGGACCGAGGGAGGGGAGGTGGAGAGGGATTGGTGGAAGGATGGGACTAACGCTTAAAAGGGAGAGAGAGGCTTTTTTAGATTTTTTTTTAAAGATTTTTTAGGTTTTGGCGGAATAGGATTTGACGTGGCAGTGACCAGTGCTGACGTGGCAGAAACCAGTGATGGCGTGGCAAGAAAAACGGTGACGTGGCAGGGGGAAAGGCTTGAGGTGGGAGGGGAGGAGGAGAGTGATCTGTGGAAGGATTGGAAAAAAGGTTTAAAGGGAGAGAGAGAGAGAAGTTTTTGGATATTGAGGGAATAAGGCTGGGAGGATCACATGGGAATAGTTTCTCATTTTTTTTGTTTTTTTTCTGTCGATTAGGTGAATTATTATTGGGGTTAGAGAGGTGGGATTTTTTTGTAACATATCAGGGTTAATTTTTCTATTATTTCCATTTTTTTGTGGGTTTTTTTTTTTTTTTTAATTTATAAGTTTTGAAGTGGTAGTGAGTTGATTCAAGGGGTAGACGGAGAAAAAAGGGTTGCACTTTATATGCTATTTTTATACACATTTTTTCGTTTGAATTTACAAGATTCGAAAGAGTTAAGTGACGTGCGGTTGGACTTCTCTCTCTTTCTCCCCCTCTCTCTTTCTCTCCCTCCCTCTCACTCTATCTTTTCCCTCCCTTTCCCTCTCCCCCCCTCCCTCTCTCCTCTCTCTCTCCCTCTGTCTCTCTATGTCCCTCTGTCTGTCTTTATTTAAAACAGAATCTGGAGTGCTATTATTAATCATTGAAGAATTTTATGCTCAATAAATTTCTTTCTGAGTATTTGAACCTATGGATATGAGGGTAATTTTTTTTTACTGTTCCTCATAATCATCTGAAATTGTTCAAAGTAATCAAATCTCAGAGTGGTTTGAAATTATAAATCATTTTCAAATGTTAAAAATAAAATTACTAAGTTTCTAAATGTTTCAGATTGCAGAAGTTTGGAAAAGAGCATTCAGGATTTTTTTTTGTTTTTCTTGGAAATACGATCGTATATGGATGTATGTATAATGAAACACAAAAGAACAATATTGGATAACTTGATCTTTTTTTGTTTGTATGTTTTTTCTATGAATATCTTAGGGGAGGAGGGGGAGACTATTTTGTCGAGGGATGGGGAGGAGATAAGATTTAGGAAGAGATTTATTTTTTGGGGGGGGGGGTGAAAGTTCCCTGGTCAATCAAAAGTGTCATTCTCCAATGTTTGTTTTTCTTCTCAATTTCTATTTTGAAATTCAAAATTTAATACCCGATGTCAATTTTTTGTATCGGGGTGGGAAGGGATCATGCAACAACCACACTAATTGTTTTTGTAACATTTTTTTTAGTTGATATTCTAAATCTAATTGTGAGGAAAACAGAAAAAATGGAAAATGCCCGTCATCCAATGTTAACTATTCGTGTTACGTCATATATGCATCCATGCACATCAGATTTCCAAGAAAAGAGGAAAGGAATATTTTTTTTTTCTCTCCTTTTCATCAAGCTCCTCTTGAAAATCTTAAGGAAATTTGCTGAATTTTATTTTCAACATATGAAAATGAATTCCTCTTTCATAAACACTGCGATTTGACTATTTTAAAGAATCTCAAACAATTTTCTCAGGAAAAGGAAAGATGTTATCCAGACATTCATTGACTTCTTGTAAGCAGAAATGCTAACAATAGGAGCAAAAATCTTCAATAATTGATGCTGATATTCCAAATTCTGTCGTAAAGAAGAAAAAATGAGGAATGTAGACAGGCACAGAGGGGAGAGAGAAAGAGGGAGAAAGAAGTCAACCACAAATTAGTTAACTCTTTCAACTTTCATACATTCATAACAAGAATGTATATACAAATAACAGTTAAATGGCAAGTCTAATTTCCAATGTAAATGTTTAATGTAAATTTTCAATGTCTGGTCTTCTATTCAATTTCAAATGTCAAATTCTGACATCACGTTTTCAATATCAGTTTTTCATTTCGGGTTGGGAAGGCAGCAAACAATGATAACAATTTGTTCTTGTAACATTTTTTTTCTTGACATTCAAAATGATAATGATTGTGAGAAAAGGGAAAATAAGAAAAAATGCTAGACGTTAATATTGACTATTAGTGCTTAAATAATCCCCGCAATCACTACAATCCCCACAATTCCCACAATCCCTAAAATCCTCACAATCCACACAATCCCCATAATTCCTAAAATCCCCACAATCCTCCCATTCTCTAACTCCTCAATCCCTACAATCCTTACAATCCCCACGATACCCACAATAACCACTATCCCCACAACTGCTACAATCCCAACAATCTCCATAATCGCTAGAAACCCTACAATCCTTTCAATCCCCGCAATCCCCACATCAGTACAACCCCCACAAGCGCAACAATACCTACAATTCTCACCATCACCACAATCCTCAGAATACCCACAGTCCCCACAATCCCTACAATTCCTATAATCTCTACAACTCAAACAAACCCCACAATCCCTACAACCCCATAGTCCCCACAATACCGACAATACCCACAAATACGACAATCCCCACAATCCCTACAATCACTACAATCCCCACAATCCGCACATTCCTACAATCCCCACAAGCTCTAAAATCCCCATAATCCTCACATCCCCACAATCACCACAATTCTAATAATCTCCACAATCCCTAAAATCCATACAATCTCTACAATCCCTACAATCCTCACAATCCTCACAATCCCTACAATTCCCACAGTCGCTACAATTCTAACAATCCACACAATCATTAAAATCTCCACAATCTCCACAATTCCCACAATCCCCCCAATCACTACTATCCCTACAATCGGCACAATCCCTACAATCTCCGCAATCTCCACATTCCTACAATCCCCACAAGCCCCACAATCCCTACAATCCTCACCATCCCCACAATTCCCAAAATCCTCACAATCATTACCACCCCTACAATATCTATAACCCCTAAAATACCCACAAATTCTCACAATGCCCACAATACCCACAATACCCACAATTCCGGCAATCCCCACAATCCCCACGACCCTACAATCCCCACAAGCCCTACAATCCCTACGATCCTCACAATCCCCACAAGCCCCAAAATCTCTATAATCTCTACAATCCTCACATTCCCTACTATTCCCACAATCCCCACAATTTCCACAATTCCTACAATCCCCATAATGCCCACAATACCCACAATCCCCACAATCGCTACAACCCCTATAATCTGCACAATGCCCCCACAATTTCCACAATCACCGAATCCTCGCAATCCTTACTATCCCTTCAATCCTCACAATCCCTGCAATCCCCACAATCCCTATTATCCTCGCAATCCCCACATCTTGCAATCCTCAAAAGCCCTACAATCCCTACAATCCTCACCATCCCCCACAATCCCAACAATCCCCACAATCTGTTGAACCCCTACAATCTCTACAATCCATGCAATCCCGCAACCCTGCAATCTCCGCAATCTCCACGGTCCCCACAATCCTCGCAATCCCTGCAATCCCCACTATCCCCACTCTAATGTGAGGCCCCAAAGTTATGCCATCACTTTAACAAATATCCCATATCGGTCCAGATCGTCGTTCCCATGGAGCAGTAATTTATTTTTTTGCAACTCCTTGGTGCTTGCAAAACCGCCGAACTCTTGAAGAACCCCACATAGGAACAGGGCCATTTGCCATTTAGGTGAGTTCAATCTGCTACTCATTCGAAGGAATTTGTCCCCCTCTCCATCTCTCCTTCCCTCTCTTCTCCTTCTCTCTGTCCCTCTCCCTTTCCCTCTCCCTCTCCTCTCTCTCACCAAACATCATATGGCATCATACGTCATGCGACATTTCTTGGATATATTAGGTTGAACTAGAACATTTAGTAAAGCTCAATTATATTTGAAATTTAAAGAGCTATGTTCTAAAAAATCTTGTACGTTTTCGAATATAGGTTGAGTCTTAATGGGGGTTGAGTATGGTCTACAGGGAAGTGGTAGGAGAGTGGTCGGGACGCATGTTAAATATTGACCTGACTACTATGTATGTATCGTGAAGTACCCAATTTTTCAGATAACTTAATAATATAATATTGAAAATTGTGGTACCCATCACACCTTTAGTGAGGGTTCTCATGTTGTTTGATGGATTAGGAAAAAATCTGCAAGAACATATATTGCAAACTTATCGTAATGTGGCCATTGTTACAATGACACGATTATTAACATTAATCCGACTTCAAGTCGGATACTCTTATTTGATAGGCAAAACTTCACAAGTACATTACTTATCATGTGAAGCTCAAACATGTGGAGTACATCTCAGTCGTCCAGATTTCAAACCAGAGCTCAGCCGAAAGCTCCGGATTTCATTTTTAGCTTGCAGATGCGTATCAGAAAATTTTAAAATTTGGGTGATGTATACCGTACCAAATTTTATCCGGTATACTCCGGTACAGTTTTATCTAAAAGACGATGACCGGCGTATGCTTGTTTGTGCGATTTTGCGGTACACAATGCACAAGAATTCGGAACGGGGTTGCGGTACTTCAATTTTGACATTCTAAATCTAAAACTATGACATCCCTCTCCTGCCATCGCCCCTCTCCCCTCTCGACTCGTCCCTATCACCTATGACCTATCACCTATCCCCTATCCCCTCTCACCCCTTCCCTATCCACTCTCCCTCCTTCCTCCCTCCATCCATCCGGAGAGAGGGAAGGATAGGTGAAAGGGAAGAGAGTGGGGGATGGAAAGAGGATGGGCGGAGAGAGGAAAGGAGAAGGGAAAAGACGTGATAAAACCAGTTATATAGCGCTAAATGGATGCATCGGCGATATACCGGTCGATAAATACTGAACCGCCAAACCGAGAAAACCGGAACTCCAGTTGTTCAGCCGTACAAAAATTCCCCTGGTACGATTATGGTTCAGAAGACGACAAATTTGTCAAAAAAGAAGTTTCAGCTTCCATTTGAAGTCACCTCTGCTTGACGCCACAAGACAGACGTCACGTATGTAGGCGGCCACTTTTATCACCGACATTCTAGAAGGTCTCCCGACTGTACGGCAAAAAATTAGACTCCAAATTCCGTCACCTCCTACATGGGATAAACCGATAGAAACAACGAGCCGTACCGAATCTAGAGGAACCCAGCCGAACTGATTCGAACCATAGAAAATGATCCCAGGCGCACCGAACCGGAATATCAAATTTTATCAACCATTTAGAAGTGAACCAAACGGACATAAAACCTCATAATCGAATCTAGGTTCGACACGTTGCCGTTTGGTGGTTCGAAACAGCGACATAACAACCGAGCCTGGCGGTACGGAAATAGCGTGAAACACGGCGGCACCTTCGCACCGACACGCGCTTATCCGCACCGACATTCTGGAATGTCGGTGAGTCCCGTGGGAATCACGCCAACCTCTCTCCACCTTTAAAACCCGTCGATTCTCCCTCTTCACATCACTAATCCCTTCCCCTATCTCCATCGATTCCCATTGTTACTTCACTCCCACTTTAACTTCTTCTTTCCGGCCATCTCCCTCTTGTTCCCTCTCTCTCGCCTTCTCTCTCTCCCTCTTAATCTACTCCACAATGGCTGCTCTGACTCTCGCCTCCGCCTCTTTCCTCTCCTCCGGAATTGAGCGTCTCCGTCCTTCGGGACCGACTGCAAAAAATCCCGCCCTAAAATCGGTGACATCTGTCACTGCCAGCTGTCGTCCCACGTGGCAGCAGCCCATTGGCTCCCAACGATTCAACAGAGCTCGTCAAGCAGCAGCCATGGCTGCCAAGTGGCAAGCTATGGGTAATTTCTCTCTCTCTCTCTCTCTCTCTCTCTCTCTCTCTCTCTCTCTCTCAACACAGTGACTGTATTGTGAATTTTTGGTTTTATCTGACCGACCCTATACTGGATGCCGCGTGGAACATGCAGGATGCCAGCCTGGCATGTCTTTCTGTACGGATCCTGGCGCCTGGTGGATGGAGACAGTGCCACGTGGCAGGGGAACGAACCCGTTGGAGGAGATCTTCCGCCAGCTGGCAGGTGTGAAGGGCTGCCAAGTGGAGGAGAGGGAGGACGGATGGATTCTGCGATTTGAGCTTCCGGGACTGTCGGCCAAGGACGTCAAAGTCCAGGTCAGACTTCTCTCCCTCTCTCCCCTCCCCTCTCTCTAACTCTCTCTTTATTCCTTTCACACTATCTCTATAACCTCATGCTGTCTCTCTTTTTCTTTCTCACTCTCTCACCCGCTCTTTCTATCCAACTCCATTTCCCCCACTCTCCCCTTTCCTATTTCACTTTGCCCCGATCTTTTCTCACCTTTGGTCACTTTTCCCCTTCCTCTGTCTCTCTCCCCCTCCCACTCCGGCTGACACTCTCCCCCTTGCCCTCTTCCATCCTCCATTCTCCACCCACTTTCAGTCCTTCCTCCTTCCATCTCCCTCCCACTCTCCTCCCTCATCTCTTTCCTTCTTCCCAGCCCTCTCTCCCCTCCGCCACTTCCCTACCCCTCCTCCTCTACCTCTTACATCCCCTCCTTCCTGACCCTCCCCTCTCCTCCCCCCGTCACGTGTCTCCCCAGGTGGAGAACGAGCGCGTGCTTCTGATTAGTCAGCCTGGCGGGACCACACGTGTGCCTCTGCCTGGCAGCTGCCACGTGGCAGGCCTCCAGGCTCGCCTACGCTGCGGCCTCCTCACGGTGGTGCTGCCGCGGAAAAAGCCCTCGAGGGAGCTGCGTGACGTCACGCTCTCGGGCGAGGAAGATGCTGACGTGGCACAGGCCAGTGCTGACGTGGCAGTGACTAGTGCGGACGTGGCAAAGGGGAAAGATGACGTGGCAGAGGGCAGTGCTGACGTGTCAGGGGAGAAAAGTGACGTGGCAGGAGGGGAGGGGAAGGGTACAACAAACATACTACCGTACCGAACAAACAAATATACGTGACGCGAAACGACATACAAGACTTAGCCGAGAAATCGAACAAAAGACTGAATCGTCTAACACCCGATTCCACAAATGTCCTAACAGATTATTCTTGGGATTACGGGGAATAAAATTTTGAGGATTCAACTTTTTTGTTATTTTTCCACTTTTGGGTGGATTAGGGGATAATCTCTTGGGTCAGAGATGTAGGAATTATTTTGTACGATAAAAAGTGAATATTATACTTTTCCCGTTAATTTTCTGTTGCTAGTTTTAGAAGGTTTTGGGGAGTGGTAGTAAGCTGATTAGAGGGAGAGAGAGGAAGAAGAAAAGGACAAGGACGGAAATTATATGTTTTGTGCTATTTGTAAATAATTATTTTTTGAAAATTCATAAAATTTGAATGATTATAAATGATATGCTGTTGGATTTAATGTCAGTCTCTCTCTCCCTCTCTCTCTCTCTCTCTCTCTCTCTCTCTCTCTCTCTCTCTCTCTCTCTCTCTCTCTCTCTCTCTCTCTCTCTCCCTCCACTCTTTCCGAATCTCTTTTTTTTGGAGGGAGGGTGAGGAGAGAGGGAAGAAAATGTACAGGAAAACCTAAAAAGAGGGAGAGTAATCTGAAGAAGGGAATAGGGAGGTGCACACTTGGGTATATAGTAAAGAGGGGGAGAAGAAGCTCAAGTAGGACAGAATTTCTGTGGGGAGCGGAATAGAGGGTAAGGATAAGGAGAGTGATTTACTTCAACTGAGGCCAAACAAAACATGCAGTTTCTAAAACATTTTCTAAATAGAATATAGGCAGAATTGTGTCAGCTTTGGATTTAGGCTTGGGCCTTGTTATAACTGGATGGTGATAAAGTAATAAATTGCCATCATCATCATTTCTACAAGAGAAACATGCAGTAGATATGTCAAAATTGGATTGAATTTTTGTATATCCAACTGATGGGAAAAAAGGGGCCACAAATACCCTTAACAAAGAGACGATTTTTTTTGACTTGAAAAAAATTGGCCACAGATCGTTCACAATCGTCGATTGATCGAAAACCCTTGGGGTGAAAACAGATTTAGGTAATCTCAACAGTCAACGATTGTTTTCCAAAGGAGAAAAAAAGAATGAAAGAAAAAACCATGTCTGATTAGTCAAAATAGCACAAGCAAAAAATATAAGGATTTGCGGAATTAAAAACTAAGAAAGGGAATCTTTAAAAAATAGCATTTAAGAAGTGAGCGAAGGTCGTTGGTATTTGTGAATGAATAAGTGGGAAAGTCCCTGGAAAAAATTAGATATTTTAACTTTTGGAATTTGGGAAGGAGAAAGTATTATCATTAAATCAAACACAACAGACATTTCGTCGGTGCATATGTTAGGTGAACAATAAGGAGTCTAAACCGTTAGACAATTCTGATTTGAGAAGCCAATAGTAATCGCATGCGCATCTTAAAAATGTCAAAGACGACAGTTACAATTACTCCAAAAAAAGCTTGAATTTCCTTCATTTATCTGCTCATAAAGAAATTATTTTGAGCTTAGACTTTCGAATAAGGCCCAATAGACAAATATTATCTGGTTATTACTATATTGCTAGATTTAAAAAACCCACTAATTACCATTATTTTACAGGAGAGAAAAATCATGCAACAACTCGAACAATATTGTCTTTATGCAGAACCATATTCAAAAAAATAGTCATAAACTCAGAATGAAGCCGAAAGACCGGTCTTTGATGAGGCAAAAACATGCTTCCTACCGAAAAATATACAATTTTGATTGAATAACACCTCCAAAAACGAGCTAGTGTGCACGTTAAACTAGCCTTGTCTAATCTACAAGATGCAACTAATGAAATACAGAAAACTGACAACTCCTTCCTAATAAACCAGTTTATCATCAACAACAAACAGTGAATGAATTATTACACTGAATTGTGCCCATCATGTGAATAAGATAAGAAATAATGTGCTAACTATTTTAGTTTACAAAAAGAAATTCGAACTATTCAATTTATGTAATCTTCTCATTCTATGCCGGTGGCAGCGCCTGAATGCGCCCCATCTTGCGACCCATGGTGGCAGTTTTGCCGAAAATGTTTTGTCCTCTTGTGGCGGTGAGCTCGCAACCTTCCTGAGCCATCGCGTCGCGGGAGGCGGCGCCCGTGAATCGGCTGAATCGGCAGTCCGCGCCAAGCAGTGCAGAGGACCGATAGTCGGCCATAGAGCCGTCGATGAAGCCCTCGGCATTGTCTCCGGGAACCACAAGCGCGCGGAAGAGCTCGCTGAACTCCAGCTTCTGATGGGACCTGTGAGACGCACGTTTCAATAATTTAGTGTCTTGGTTAAGAGTTGGTTAACGGGTTGTGCGTTCTGATCTAAAAACTAGAAATTAATTTTAGTGGATAAAACATAAAATTTCAGCGAGTGTTGAACTTCAAATAGATGCATCACTGGATGGTTGAAGTTTGGAGATGCTGTATTTATAAAAGTAAATGCTTCTCTTTGTTTCGAAAAAAGGTTAATACCATATATTGACAGACATTTCAGTCTTTGAAAGCAACACTTATAATCACTCCGTGTGATCGCGTCGGAATGTCTGGCCCAAAATTCCATGGGCTTCGTTCGACAGACTGGCAACAGGCAAGTCAAAATCGATGTGCACCAACCCATCTGTCTTTGTTCGCAAAAGCTCAATTTCCGGTCGCAAGTTGATTTGCATTTTCAAAACGCCTTCAATTTCCAACTCGTAAACATCGACCAAATCGTCCGCGCTTTGTACTTTAGCTGCCAGCCATGTCACCTTCATTTTCCCGCCTGCATGCTCATAAGAATCGCCTTCATGAGCGAGCTTCAATTCTTGGCCGTCGATTTCCATGAGGCCATGTAGCCGTTGTCATACTGCCACCTGGCACCGCTACGGGCAGCAAATGTGCAAATGTGATTGTGTGGCGGTCCCAGAGGATGCCCATCTCGCGGATCCATGTGAGCGCCTTGTGGGGATTGTCGCCCCACTGGTCGAAACGGCCTCCATGGAACACGTTGATATGGAGATAGGAGTCGCTGATGAGGCAGTAAGTGTTGTACGGCTTGCCTGGATAAGCAAGTCGTACGACCTATTAGTCCTTTACACGAGCTGGGGAAATCCAGCTATTCCGTGATGAAATATAAATTAACATACAAGATAAAAAGCATTACAAGAAAACACTGTGAAGGAATAATCAAGAGCAATTTCGACAAACACCTTGACAGCAAGAAGAGATCAAGTCTTGGGTCGTTAGCAACATGCCTGTACATATTATATCGTGAGTATTCTAATACTTTTGCAATTTCGACTTTAGTAATATCAAATCAGTAAATTTGTCACAAGATTAGCATAGATATTTTCTGCTGCGCACACCTGAAAAGTCAAAGCGGGACCCATCGGCTCCTGTATAGTGTGGATCTCTGGTGACGCTAGGAATAGTGACTGAGATTGGGGGAGTGGACACGAAAATTGGAGGGGTAGAAACGGAGATAGGAGGAGTAGATACGGAAATAGGAGGAGTGGACACGGAAATTGGAGGGGTAGAAACAGAAACGGGAGGAGTGCCCACAGAGATTGGCGGGGTGGAGACCGTCGGACAGCTAAGGTCTTTGACCAAGATGGCGGTGCAAATCTCGCCGCTGATGCTGATGTCAGCGGACGTGGTTCCAAGGTTCACAAGGCTTAAGGCACTTGTTTCTCCATTCCCTGAAAATCACAAAGCGAGAAAACCCGCTTCCCATGTCACAACGTTGATATGTCATCCATAAATAAGGTGTCACTCCTCAATCCTAGCAATCGTAGAGCACATAGGAAGAAACATGTGAAGGTAATAAAGACGCTGCAAAGTCTTCTCATACTGGTAGCGACATCTGACAAAATTCCATGACAATTGACCACACCTACACCAATGTTAAACTTTGGGAGCTAATTTTCAATCATTTTCCGTTTTGTCCTCGACAGAGGACAATATTGAGTAATATTGATTGATAAAATTGTCTAGTATTTACAACCTTTAGAACCTACAATGCGTTTCCACTCCTTAAATGGAACGAAAATGTGACATTCTTCAAAAAAGTTCTCAGAAGTATAGCATGCACAACTAATTCCGCATTATCTTTCATTAGTCAACATTCCAAAGACACTGGGAAACTTCTGAAAGTCAACTATTGTCAAAACATGTAAAAATCTGGATAGTATTTTGCGTCTTTTCTACTCATTGTACCTTTGTTATGAACAACATGAAATGATGACAACTTTTCAAATGTAAATAATTGAAAATAACCTTCGTGTCTTTCGCTGCTCCTTGGTCAACATTTAAGCAACATTGGAAACTTTTACAGACGACAACTGGTTGAATCTTATCAAATGATGATAATTTCAGAACATTCTCAACATTCTCGGGTAAGATTCAAATCTGCACTCCGGCCGCAAGACACATGCCGTTGTTGAGGGTTTGAACCGGGCAGTCCAAGGAGTCCACCAAAAGACTACAGCTTGTGAGCGCAAAACATGCCAGCGCGCCATTGGTCGGCACTCCACCGATGTAGAGAGCCGCAAGGAAGGCGGCATTGGCAGCCGCACTCAGCCCGATCTGGTGACAAATGGGAATTGTAAGATTCAAAAAGAGTCACTATTAAACAGTGTTTCTCTTAAGCTATGTGATTTACCCTTGTTGGAAAATTGATGTTATTGACATTTTACAATCCTTCCGAACATACATTAATAAACATTACATAATTTAGCCATTGCCCCACCCATCAGAAAATAAACCGCAACCATTGTTTTTGGGCTCATTTATGGTTATGGATTTCACGGTTGGTAAATTAAATGAAAGTCATTTATTTATATAAAAAAGGAATAAAATTATATGCATGCATGAAAATCCCATAAAAACTTACCGAAAAGCTTCCATCTGAGGCAGTGGTGCCCGTGGCTGCAACATACGTAGGTCAGTGGTGCCCGTGGCTGCAACATACGTAGGTCCAGTGACACTGTTAGTGATGGTGCAGTTCACACTCACCTGGAAACATAAGTAAAAACAAAGGTTACGTGAGATTGTGGAATGTCGAGAGTGGTTACAAGAAAAAAACAAGGTTTTGTATTTCAAAGCAAACCTAAAGATGTTCCCTCCCTACTTATCAGCCACTATCTCTTACCAAAATGTGTGAAAAGTCTTTCTCTATCACTGTGCGATTTGTAATCAACTTTGACCGCACACTTTTTTTCAAATTCTACTGCTATAAATGGCCAAGCCTCAAAGATTTTTTTCCATTTTGACTTCAATCTCGATTTGCATACTTGTATGGCACGCAATTTTCATATCCAACAAAAAAAACTATTCCCAAGCTTTTACAATGCCTTGAATAATCTCCGCATTTTCTCAACGTTTTCATTATGCAAGGTTTTGGCTCCTGTCTACCAACACTAATTTTATCTTCATCTGCAACACATTGAATTCTCTAAGGTAATTAAATCCACATCGATTATCGATCCACTAGAGACATATGTTTGCTCTTTCTCCTAAAGAGCCCCGTTCAGCTATTTGAATATCCTTCCTATCTCATCCACACTATTTGTTGTTCCCCACCCACCTGTACCCCGGAAAGCGGCGTGTCCTGCGTGGCGGAGTTCTCGCCGTCCAAACATTTATCGCAAACCGCATGGCCGAGAATCGAGGAGAGCGTCGCCGAAACGGGAGGGACGGAAACGGAAACTGGAGGAGTAGAGACGGAAACCGGAGGGACAGACACACTCACTGGAGGAGTGGAAACAGAAATCGGAGGGACAGAAACTCCTACTGGAGGGGTGCCCACACCGATGGAGGGAGTGCCCAGAGTAATGTGAGCCAATGCAGAGGGTAGAATCGATTGGAGGAGAAGGACGTAGAGGGACGCCAAAACCAGCCGGGGAGGCGCCATCCAAGGGAAGGAGAGAGACTGGGAGAGGACAGAGGGATAATGAGAGTGGAGCAACGACAGAGGAATAAAGGGGAAAAAGGGGGAAAATATAATTGTGAACTCTAGAAGAGTGTGAATGGGAGTGAAATGTGTCACTGGGGAGTGGCGAGAGGGCACACTGTCCACCTCTGGGAATTGCCTGCTTATATATTCGACTCATAGCGTGTTCCCCCCGGAAAAAAAATCACTTCCGCAACAGACGAACGTTCGAATAATGTACGGCTTTCCGAGCATCGACTTTGTAGATTTCGGAAGTTCTCGAAAAACCGTACAAACGACTTCCTCAAAATATTGCCGGATATAGAAGTAGGGTAAAAGTTGCGTCTTTCTGTGAAACAGGCCAACGGTAACCCCGAAAAGCTGACGATGCAAAAACAACATCCGAACGGCTATTTCGTTGTTTTCGCGCGAAAAATCTGCATGACTTTGAGCCACGGTCGTCGTCCTTCGAGCATAGTAAATTTGAAAATCTGCAGGTTTGTTTTAGCGCCTTTGTTTGATGAATTCAAATCGTGTGACGTGTCATAGGACACCTTTGATCGGAGTTACGTGCCAGAATTTTGGTGTGAACGACACCCGTTTCCCGATGAGTTTTCGGAAAATCATCGGAATGGGCAAAAAGTTACAAATGCTCCGGTGGGAACCGGCTATCAGATGTGGAGGGCGAGCCGCAAAGGATGTACGGGGAACGTATGTCTGTACACCGCTCGCACGTGAAGCCATGAACTTTTCGCTTGGGAGCGGATGGTCGGTTGGCGCACCTCACGAATATTCGGCGTGAAGACGTAACTAACCGGTTCGATAACGGACGGGTACGATAGGTTTAATGTTGAAAACCAACTCTATGGCAACTCTATCTATGTTGTATAATTGTACAGTAGGCGTACTATTCCAGAAATATCCGTATAGTACACCTTGAATCGTTATTAGCGTATTGAAATTATTAGTGTAAAGAAAAATTAGCGTCATTCATTCTAATTTAGTGCCAGGAGACGTGGCAGATTATGGTCCACGTCTTTAAATAGTGTAATTATTTATACTTAAGGTATTAATGTCAAAATTTTGGGGTGCCCATATAGCGTACATAAGGCTAATAACGATTCACCGTGTACAGTACAGCGTCAATCGCTATTACAGTAAAGAATAAATAGCGTAAAGAAAAAATTAGTGTTATTAACACTAATCGGGAATTTTGTTTTTTTGAAAATTTAAATTATACTAATTAATCCCTAACTGTAATTTGGGTTGTCGTGAATAATAATACCCGCCCTTTCGATGTCTACAGTAGTATGCGTACTCGTACAGAATCTGACAATTTGTACGCCGTGTAGTGGAACATTAGCGGTGTAGTGGAACAGTACTGTACACCGTCAATCGCTATTAGAGTATATAACGCCAATTAGGTGCCCTTTTTTCAAAAAAAAAACCCGAAATACAATCCATAATTCTATTTTTTCCATTATTCTAATTAGAGTTTTTTTTTCAATTAGCGTTAATAATGGAAGTACACGGCGTTGGAAATAGTGTGGCGTACGGACAGGATATTTCCGTACGAAATGGTTCTTTTTGAATTACAAAGGCATAAAAAGACACTTAACATTATTGCGCACACATGTCAATGTGCACTGGAAGAAAGAGACGCAAACTCGTCGATAAAAATCACGTTCTCATATGTTCATCCGTCGACCGTGTGAACAGCGCGACGGCATACAAATTGTCAGATTTTGTACAAATACACATATTAAAGTAGACATTGAAAGAGCGGGTATTTATTATTCAGGACAACCCAAATTACAGTTAGGGATTAATAAGTATTATATATATATTTAAAAAAAAAAAAAAAATCCCGATTAGTGTTAATAACACTAATTTTTTTTTTAAGCTATTTATTCCTTTACTCTTATAGCGATTGACGGTGTACTGTACACCGCCAATCGCTATAAGAGTATATAACGCTAATACGGTGCCCCTAAATTTTGACCCCAAAACCAGAAATAGAATGAATAACGCTATTTAAGGACGTGGACCATAATCAGCCACGTCTCAGGCACTAAATAAGAACCAATAACACTAATTATTTTTTGACGCTATTTAATGCTTGACTCTAATAGCGATTGGCGGTGTACTGTACTTTTGGGATTCACAACATATAACGTATCTTCTTGTTTCCGCTCGTGAACCTATGGCGCGCACGAAACACAGAATAAAGTACGGTAAAGAACCGTACAGAACTCCCTTCAAGGCCAGCGTAGGGTTGTTCAGTTTTGCGGCCGTCGGCTTGCGACCGGTTAAGCGAGCACACTAAAGTACACTCGCACTGAAGACTTTCCCGCTTTCCGCTTAAACGGCCGACAAACCGAAAAAACGGATTGACGCAATCGATTCTGCTTTGTCGCATTGGCCTAGCTAGCCTTGCTGCGCTATGGGCGAACGAAGTTTATAAATTTCGCTGTTAATGTTGGACGCAGGATGCACATTCTCCGTACGTGATGCCTCGCTGTCGGAAAGCTGAGCAGTAAAGCCAAACTAAAAGGTACGTAAGAATATTGTCGTCGAATATTCGTGATTTGCGCAAACTGCCCAATCCGCTCCCAAGCAAAATGTTTATGACTTCAGGTGCGTGCGGTGTACGGACGAACGACCATCCGTACATCCTTTGGGATTTGTCGCTCATACCTGCGACAAACATATAGGCCAAAGCGATGCCCATTGATGGACAGTGCACTCTCTCGCCACTCCCCACTGTCGCATTTCCCTCCCTCTAGTCC
>JBBHKE010001956.1:12197-39697 GCA_037447655.1 Zygnema cylindricum
TTTAGGTTTAGAGTTTTTAGGAGACAGTGAAAGACTTTTATAGGAATAGTTCATCTAAAAACTATCATCTGTTCTTTTTCGATTTCGATCGATACTACACTTCCCATTTTAGGAAACATGCTGTAAAGTAAAATATTTATATCTTATGTGTTAAAATGAAGAGAAGGAGAGAGAAGAAGGGAAGCGAAGAGAGAAGGAGAGGGGAGGAGAGGGAAGAAGGGAGGGGAGGGGAGGGGGGAAGGTGAGGTTGTCTACTATCAAAAATCTACTTGATAAGGATATTTTCAGAAAGTGACAGAGGATTTTTGAGATTTGGATTTTCGTTTTGTTTAGGAAGCAGTTTATATTTTCTGATTTATTGAATCAAGGAACAGAAATTAAAACAAAAAAAAAATTGAATGAAATTTGACTTTTTAAAATGTTTTTTTTTTGGGCAGGATACATTGCAATGCATGCGACTTTGGCGAGTCGGGATGTGGTAAGCAAAAAAATATGTATCTTATTTTTTGTATATATATATTGTGTGTGTGGTTCTGTGTGTATTATTAATAATATTAAACCGGAAAACAAAAAGCAAAACTGCAAAATCATGAAATTCGGAGTTGAGTTTATCCATCTATTGTTTTCTTGGGGATTAAATTGAGGAAATTATGTCAGAAAAAATACTTTTTTTCTTTCTTTCTATATCCTACTTTGTCCTAATTTAGCCTTCTTTATCCTCCTCTATCTACCCTTTTCTTCCTTTATCTTCCTTTATCCTTCTTTATCCTTCTTCATTCCTCTTCATCCTTCACCGTTTTCTATCCTTCTTTATCCTTCCTTATCCTTCCTTATCCTTCCTTATCCTTCCTTATCCCTCCTTTATCTTTCTCTATTACCTTATCCTTCTTTATGTTTTTTTATCTTCCTTCATCTTTAGTTGTCCTTCTTTATCCTTCCTTATCCTTTTTTTGTCTTTCTCATCTTTCTTATCTTACCTTCTTTATCTTTCTTTATCCTTCTTTATCCTTTCTAATTCTCCTTTATCCTTCACTTGTCTTTCGCTGTCTTTCGTCACCTTTTACTTCTTTATCTTGTCTTTCTTTATCTTATCCTTCTTTATTTTATCCCTCTTTATCTTATCCCTCTTTATTGTTATTTATATCTCTTTATCTTTTTTTCCCTTCTCTTTATCAGGATTGTTGCCTCATTCCCGAAGTTCCCTTTTACCTCGAAGGTCCCGGAGGACTTCACGAATATATTGAAAAAAAATTACGAGAAAACGGACACATGGTATTGGTCGTGGCAGAAGGAGCCGGGCAAGAATTGATCGAAAGTATAAATAATAGTCGAGATAAGTCCGGAAATAAAAAATTGAAAGACGTCGGGTTTTGGCTTTCAGATCACATAAAGGTAAGAGAATCGGTTCGAGTTTTTATGTGTCTGTTACGGTTTACGTTTTCTGTTTTTGTTTTTGTCTTTGTTTTTTTTTTTTTTTTTCTGTGTATGGTTTTTTTGTTTACGGCTCATTTTGGGTTTTTTTACGCTTTACGGTAGTTTAATTTACGCTTTTGATTTAAATCTCGTTAGTTAAGCAGGTATGCTTTATTTCGTTATAAAGGATCGTCAAAGATTTAGGTGTTAAGATCGATAAAATAAAATATCAGCTCGAGGTCAACGAAGAAAGATGAAGAGGAGAGGAGCCAATGTTTTACTCGTAAATCTCACATGTGGTTTGTTTTTAATTTTTTTAGAGTAAGTGGGTTTTAACAAAAGTTTTTTTCTCACTAATTTTTAAGTGGATGGGATGGGATCTCCAGGAACATTTCTCCAAATCATCGAAAGAAGTGAACCTCAAATATATCGGTGAGCTTTTCATATAATCGCAAAAACTCAACATACATATTTCTATCGTCTTTTACATGTTCTTCATATTTGGCCTTATCTTCTCCCTTCCTTCGCAGCTTTCTTCCTTATCGTCCAAACTAGATTGTCTCATCTACCTTTCTTAAAATTTTCTAAAAGTTTTTAATCGTTTTTAAATGGTTTTAAAAGTCGTATCTTACCAACTTCCTTCTTAGCTTCGAAATAGATTTGACTTATTGTTTTTTTTTTCTGTTTTGTCACTTGGGCAGATCCTAACTTCCAAACTAGATTGTTTTATCTTCTTTACTTAAAGTTAGCTCTCACTTCATTACTTGAAAAACCCTAAGAAACTCTTTCGGCAGATCTGACATATAGGATTCAAGCGATTCCGGTTAATGCTTCCGATAATGTTTATTGTACCCTTTTAGTAAACCCTGTAAAACGGTAAAACAACCTTCAATAGCAAAAACAAATGAAAACCGATCTCTTTATCTTTTCTTCTAAGAAGAAAAATCGAGAACAAATTGAAGCCAATTGTCTTCATCTTGTTTCTTGGCCAGATCCAACATCGAAGAATGCCTCCGATATTGTATATCGTACTCTTTTAGAAAACCCTCTAAAACCGTGAAAAAACCTTCTTGAAATAGCAAAATGCAAACGAAAACCAATCATATTTTCTTGTTTCTTGGGCAGATCCGACGTATATGATTCGAGCGATTCCAAGTAATGCCTCGGATAACGTCTATTGTACCCTTTTGGCCCATGGAGCCATTCATGGAGCCATGGCCGGATACACCGGATTTATTGTGGGTCCAGTCAATGGCCGTCACTCGTATATTCCTATCGAGGTTAGTTTTTTTTTTTTTTTTCTCACCCGACTTTGCCTTTTGCTTTTCGATTTGCCTTTTCCTTTTCGGTTTTGCTTTCTTCGGTTTCGTTTTCACCTGATTTTGCCTTTTACTTTTCGATTTTACTATTTGACCTTTCCTTCTTTACTTTCAATGTTTTTTGCCCTCGACTTTGTCTTTACTTTTTTGTTTTTCGTTTCCTTTTCATCTGATTTTTCTTCCTTTTTCTTCGCCCGACTTATCTCGTTTTCTTTTCATTCTACCTTTTATTTACAGCTTTTTTTGTATGCTCAAAGTTTCTTGAGACATTGTTTTTCTCTTGCATATGCAAAAGAGATCAGAAACCCTAATTTTTCGCTTTAACACTTCCACTTTCTATAGGAGATTCAGAATAAAATGGCCCCTTCCTCCCTTCTCTCCCCTCTCTCCCCTCTCACAATTTTTTTGCTCTTTTCCTTTTTAACAAATGGAGACTGATGAGTGTGGGTGGGAATGGTGTTGATGTGAAAATAGCGAGTTACGGAGGCCACAAACAAAGTAAATGTGGGAGATCGAATGTGGGCTCGTCTCCTTTCCTCCACTCAACAACCAAGTTTTATGCTTCCCGATCGAATAAAAACGATAAACAAACAGATAACCGATAGAAAAAAAGAAACTCTCAATGGTTCTCTTAAACCAGCCGTCGCGACACCGTTGACGAGCCAAGAACATAATAATATTATTCGTTGAAAGATTGTCGACAATTGGGCAATTTGTCGTACAACGGTTGACTATTTGTAGTACGGCGGATGACTTTTTATGGTACGACGGTTGACTTTTTCTTAATCAACTTATGAGCCAGACAATGTAGAAAAGTTTTTAAGTATCGATGAAACTAAAATGACGATAAATTGATGGCTCGTTGTAATCTTACCTCATGTGATACACATTAATTTTAGTTTTACGGTTTAGTGGTCCTTACTTACAGTTTAGAAATCTTTATAGTTCATTAATCTTTGCAGTCCTCTTTATGGTTTAGTGCGACAGTATAAAAGAATAACAGGCAGAAAACATCTATATGTTTTTGCAACATGTAAAAGTTTTTGCCCTTTTCTTTTCGAATGGGAGAGCTTATTTGTAAAGCATTACAAAGTATGGGTTCTGCCCATTTGTCCCGTAGTGCATTCAGGAAATTACAAAAATCTATGTATGGCCTTTATGGCCTACTTTATTATTATATGGGAAGCAAATGTTCAGATTGGTTGAACCTATTTTGGCTTCTTGGTGGACAGTCGGCTCATGGTAATAGTAATTGATCTTTACACAATTTATGACGACAGATTTTTTCTTTTTTCTTTTTTCTTTTTTCTCTTTTTTTTTGAAATTATCTCTCTGTTTCTAGCAATCCCTGGAGGGCAACGCTGTGAGCTGTATATGGTCGTAATATATATATGGTGTTTTGCATTTCCTCTTCTTTTTTGGTCCAGTGTACTCAGATGGTTTAACCGTCACCCATTTTTGACAAAACTTGTCCTCTATCCACAGCAAAGGTTACAATTTGTCATTGAATAAATGGCGTCGCTCATACTCATAACAGGAATCGAGTGAAAGAACAGCTGACGCAATGACCAGCCGTGTTTTTCTATGGAATTTGACAATATATAATGAATGTGACAAGAATGTTGGTCATTTTCACGCAGTTCGTTATTCATTCGAACAGGTTTCTCCTGTAAAAGTTTCGAGCTTTGTTGCAGAGTTGACCAATGTGTGAAAGTCCAAATGAGCAATCCGAATGATCCCCGGTTACTGGAGGCCATTTCCAACACATTTCACAACAAAATCTAAAGAAACAACAAGCTGAGGTTACGGTTTTACTGTAATCAATCTGTAATTGTAGGATAGAAAGTTCAGAAACGAAAGGGTGGACAGGCTTGCTATGTAAACTCCTGATGGTGCTACGAGCCATAGTGAAAACAGAAACAGAAACACATCCATCATCAAGTTCATCATGATTATGTGCGTAAACCGGAACATGATTTTACACACATCTAAACTTCCAAAGAAGCCGGAAACGTAGTGTGAGATAAGAGCTACTTCATAACAAGCACCTGCACGGATGAAGGTACTAGCCTCTAAAGTATTTTCTGGTTGTAATCGTGGCTCCAAATTTCCGATGAATATAGAAATTTGAATAGAAATTAAAATTCAAGTCGAATCATTCTGGTCTAACTAGAATCGAAACATGGACCACCACACCAGAAAAGTCAAAAAATTGTCTACAGGGATACAGAAAGCCACACAACACAAAGTAGAATTTATATTTCCTTGCACCACTGCAAACAACGTTTCACTCTTTAAGTAACAACATTTCTCTCTGTTCTCATGAACAGATGGTGTAGTTTTCACATAAAAAAACAATCAACGTATAATCCTAATACAGTTGATATTTGACTTCGAACCTCAGTTTAAAACTGTACATCACTCATTCAGGGAGACAAAAGTAGAAAGCTTTTCATGTAGGCTTTTTTTGTCTGTCACCTAACTAAAACAAAGCCGTCTAAACTATTTGGAGTAACTAACTTCTACGCAGTCGCATAGAAAACCAGACACTTTTTTCTTTAAGAAGAAGTCAACTAAAAAACAACTAAATATACAAAGCACGCTACAAAAGGTCACACTTCTCAACTCCATAGTTTGAACACAAAATTCCGGGTATTTACATATTATCTAAAAGAGCTCCGCTTACCGGAATCATGAGTGCACCGAATGCTCACAAATCCTATCCTCTCTGTAACCTTTATTGAAATGGTGTTGACTTAGGTCCGTCGACTATGGTTTGTTGACTTTGGTCCGTGGACTTCGGTCCATTGACTTTGATCCATTGATCCGTTAACTATTTCTTGACAGTTTTCCGTTAAAAGTCAGTTGCGAGGATTCACAAGCGGTTGTTTCAACTGTCAATTGATGTGAGAAGCTACTCCTCCATCCTGACTTTTTGTCAAACCCACTTTCTCATCTTCCATTTTTGGAGAACCTTTTCCTCCTCCATTCTCACTTTTGGTAATACCCACTTTCCCATCTTGAACCTTTGCGGAATCTTTACCTTTTCCTCCATCCTCGTTTTTTGTAAAATTTGCTTTCCCATCTTGAGTTTTTACAGGAGCGCCTCTCCCATCTTCGACTTTTCCCGAAGCCACTCCATTTTCGACTGTGGCAGAGATTGTTGGAGAAACAACTGGTATTTTTGCTGCAAGGACATCTGGTAGTTGTTCTTTTAGTTTTGGAATTTCATTCGGAGGTACAAAGCTCGGTTGTTGGGTCGAAGAGAGGAGTCGAGCCCACATTCGATCCGTCACATTGACTTTGTTGGTAGTTTCAGTCACACGCTGTTTCATGCAAAATCCGAAACCAAAACCGAAAAAAAAAAAAAAAAAAAACCGCATTAAAATTTACCAGCTTTTGTACCAGATTTTGTCCCATTGTAACAGTTTTTGAGCACAAATTTTGTTAACGTCAAATTTCTGTCAGTAACAATTCACGCAAAAACCCAGAACCAAGAAAAAAACAAAAGCAAACAGACTCAATTAATTAAAGCAAACCTTCCAGATTTAAAAAGAACAGGTTAGTTCCATTAGGACTGTTTTGAATTCAAATTTTGCACACTTTCTCTTAGTATTGATTTACAAAAACAACGGATCAGGATGGAAAACCAACTTCATCCATCCTATTGCGGTAAGGATACTGCTTACCGCTATAAGTGTGGAGGATAATAAGCATTAAAGTATAAAATTGGGATCAATAACACTAATTTAGGTATGGGGATGTGACGAATTGTAGTCCCTTCCCACAAATATTATTGTCATTGGCAGTGTTTTATGACTTTTGGCAAAAAAACAAACCAAGACCAAAATAGTTTATGTGCATGACTTGACTACCTCCATACATTTTTAATTTGATTAGGCAGAATGAATCAAAATGAATAGAATTGGTAAAAAGCGAAAACAAAGAATGAGAAAAAGACGACAAAAACATAGAATATGGTCTGAAAACTTTTCATTTCACTGATAACTTTATGTATCAATTTCGATGACCATTTTACATACTAAAAGTTGAATTGGTCTTACCGCAATAGGGATATAGGTAAAATTATGATAAGTTCAACTCCAAAGTGTGGGACCCATAATAGAAAATGGTCTGCAAACTTGTCACTTCAATGATCATTTTATGCACCAATTTCGGAAATGATTAAAGGTTAATTTGGTCTTACAGCAATTGGTATACCAAAGGTGAAAAGATGATAGTTATATGTACCAAATCGGAAGTGATTTCATATACAAAAGGTTGAACTGTTTTATTGTTTTCTTTCAGTATAGCTTACGTCAATTGGGATGTAGGCGTGACGGCCATTAACAGGACCGACAATAAAGCCGGAGTAGCCAGCCATGGCTCCATGAATGGCGCTATGGGCAAGGAGGGTGCAGTAGACATTGTCGGACGCATTACTAGGAATGGCACGAATCATGTATGTCGGATCTGCAACACATATTATCTATTAATATGGCACGATTCGCAACAACACTAATCTACAAAAATGACAAATACGACGTCGGATATGCAAAGTCCATTAAAAAATATGCAATCCCATCAAAAAAAGGATGTTGAAAAGTCCATCGTTACTAGGGATGGCAGGAGTTATGGATGTCAGATCTGCCATGACATATAATCTATTAATAGGACACAGAACAGAACAGAAGAATTTGTAGGGAAACAGATGGCAAGTCTTCTGTTAAAATTGATGATATCCGTTAAAATGACAAGTCAAAAGATATAGTAACAAGCGCCATATGTTGCTAAATGAGTAACGGTGCATAATCATACCTATGTATTTAAGGTTCACCTCTATGTGGGCCTTTTGAAAGTAGTCCTGCAGAAAACCAAAGAACAATAAAAGGGTAACAGTTGCAAATTGTGTTTTGTTGCATAAAAATCAGCTTAAGAGGGATGCTGTTAACAATGTTTTGTTACGATAATATCAGACTAACAAAGGGATATTGACACATAACAGTGTTTCATTACATAAATATCATCTTGTGGTCTTCCATACAACATTGGAAACACAATCAATGGAAGGCGGAATCAAAAGACAATATCATGTATTTTCCTCTTAGACCTTCAAATACACCAATTTATGAACCATTTTAGAGCGATAAAAGAATGTGTGTTAACCACTGTAACTTGCGTTTTCCCAATCAGATCATTATCAATCAGAAAAATTCACAACTAGACCTTCAAGGTAATTGCAGAACTCATAAAATCGACTCATAATTTGTCGGGTTTTTGAAACACAAAATGAACAAACCTCCACAGGTGAAAAAGTGGGTGGCTCACATGTACTATTCTTCAAGGGTTCTACAAAATTAATGTGTACACGGCTTTGTTCCAATATAACGAGAATATTTTGCTAACAAAGCAGAAACTACACCTGCCCACTTTTCAAGGGGCTTAACATGAACAAAGTCAACTTCCTTAGCTGGAGTACGACGTGAATCGCTAGTACTGTTCAACACTTTTAGGGCAGTCAACAGCGTTTAACTTTGTGACTGACGGCTGGATTTTGTTTTTGAGGCAAGAAATCAAAAGATAACGGTCTTATCTTTTGATCGTGATGTCATTATGGAAAATCGGAAAATTGCGTGACGAGTACAAGAACTTTTACAGCCCGAAAAATGTTTAATACATAGTGATGGGCAGTCTAGTGAGCACAGCACTTTAAAATGTAACATGAGAAAACGCAGTTCAGACATATTTTACGTCTTGACAATGTATTAGAGTTAGTGAATTACAGGCATTAACAATTCATAATTTACAGTTTAAAATCAACTACAATAAATTATGTTCTGCTACGTGGCTCATTATGGGCCACTTAATTAAATAGTGCCATTGACTAATTTATGATTTTGGGTAAAAAAAACACCCACTTCAATTAGAACAATTGACTTTAATAGCGATGCACTGAAAAATACATAGAAAATTTTAAGCTCCTCTTTTAACTCTAGAAAAAGGTTCTTGCTTTGCTGATCCTATTAGCTAAAATTAAACCTATTCCAGCCCAAGTCATTTTCATGTTGATATCAAAATACTCAAAATATTATGATGTGTATTGGCCCATGTCATAAGCTTCACATGCTGTGAGGTCCATTCCCTCTCTCTCCCTCTTCTCTATTTTTTCTCTCTTCCACTACCTCTCTCTCCCTCTCAATTTCGCTTTTCCGCTACCTCTCTCTTTCGCCTTCTCCCACTCCCTCTCCCTCTCCCCCATTCTCTTACCTTAATACTGTGGGAAAGCCACAATCCGACATCCTGCAACAAACGATTTCCCGATTTGTCACGTCCACTCATTTCCCCCATTGTTTTGGTGATAATCTCTTGTCCAGCTCCCTCTGCCACAACCAGGACCATGTGCCCATTTTCACGAAGTCTTCTTCGAATATACTCGTATAGACCACCGGGACCTTCAAGATAAAATGGAACCTCAGGAATGAGGCAGCAGTCCTGCGAATCATAAACTTTCATGAGATCGTATACCAACAAAGACTATGGAGGAGATGCAAGATTTGTTGCTATTCCAAAACCTGACGCATCTGATTGGGTTTACATGTTCTTTTTTAATCCCTGATATTTTGTTCTTTTTTTGTTTTAAGCCCAGTTAATTTGCAGTCGATAGATTGTGACGTGAAGCTACACTGCCCATCACTATTAGTGTTAATAATACAAATTCGGTTGTGACTTTTTCTGGCCAAAAATTATAATACATTGTTAATAACACTTATTACGGGAGTGGACTACAAACAGCCGCGTCACTTTGCACTAAATCACTATTGATACCTTCGCCTTAATGTTAATAACTCCTTTACACTAACAGCAATTGTCAGTGTACTGAGACAATGTTTCCCACGGAAAGAATACAAATACATGTCTGCTGACCAGATACATCAGGAATATCGTGTGATTAACATCTTCCTTGTCTTTTTATAAATGCACAACTTGATTTACGCATCCGAATGAAACTTCTTCACAGAATATAGCCGATAAAGAGCTTTCTTCAGAAAAAGACGACGACTTAGGTTGCCTCTTCAAAATATAAGAAAGCAGCCATTTCAAAAAGCAAATCGCCATCATACGTGAGACTTCCTCAGCACACCCACTTATAGACTAAGACACTATAAGAGCCTACGCGACGATGATACTATGATACTATGGTACTAAAAGACTATGAGAATATGATACTATGATAACATAATACTATGATACTACACCTTGATGCCATGATACTATGACACTCTAAGACTATGATACCATGGTACTCCGATACTATGACACTATGATACTATGAGAAATATAATCTTTAAGACTCACCACATCCCGGCTCGCTAAAGTTGCGTGCATTGCAATATATCCTGCCCGCAAAACAAACCCAAAACAGATCCCACCAGTCCAAATTCAGGTCACATGGCCCTGTAACGCTTAAGGAAAAAAAGAAAAGCAAAAAAGACCAAAGTAGATGATCAATCTTTTCTTCTTTCAAAGTAGACCACCAGTTCAAAGTAAAAGCTGCTCTCGTGAAGTCAACCGACGCAAACAAACGAAATCTTGCGAACCTCAACATCGTCATCCTTCTGAGTTACCTTCATATTATAATCGTAAATCAAAGTCCAGCTATGATTTATCGCATGTGGCAATCTTTTGCATGTTCCTCCCTCACAACAAGGTTAAAGAAACGTGGCTAGAGAAAGTCATACCGCTGTACCGTCCCATAAGCTTGACTTCGACATACATCTCTACAAACACGGCTTTAGAGAATTAAAACACTAATTAAGGAAAATGATTGTACCGCTGTACCGCCCCATAAGTTTGACGAGCCCGAAGCCATTCTCTACACTCTCGGCCTCCACATGCGCCGCATTGATGGCCCGCTGAGCCTCCTCCACAGCCGTGTCAAAACCGAAGGACTTGTCAATCACCTGCAAAAGAAGGAGAGAAAGAGTGAAGTACAAATGAACGTACGGGTTCCAAATTTGTTTCACCTTTGAATAAAGAAGGTGAGACAACGAACGGTACAATTTCAGGGTTCCATAAATGTCTCATACTCAAATAAAGAAGGTAAGACTACAAACGGTAAAATTTTCATGAATAACAATTGGAAGGAGATATAATACCGCGATATCGTTGTCTATTGTTTTTGGAATGCCTGCCACCGCAACTTTTAGTCCTCTCCTCATCACTTCCTGTTTCCCAAACAACATTGAGTTTTTAGTAAATATTGAGTACACAAATTCTCTCAGTTTACTTCTGAGATCATTCACGGTTGTTTTTTCCCATGTTGTTTTGAAAGAAATAACTGAAATAAGCCCGTCTGATGTAGTTTCGCACCTTAAAAAACTATGCAGTGGCACTCACTTCAGAATTGCATGTTGTCAAAAAACAGACACAAAAGGGAAAAGAGAGATTATCTTGTTCCAAAATCAAATAATCTCAGGCTGAATCATAGAGCGAGAAAGAGGCAGAGAGAGAGAGAGAGAGAGAGAGAGAGAGAGAGACCCAGCAAACTCAAAGCTAACACCTGTAAACTTAATAAGTGCACAGCGAGCTAAAGGTATAGATTCCTTTGTCTTCACCTTGTAAACAAGATCAGCCCCTCGCTGTGTACCATCTCCCCCAATGATGTACACCTGGACCAATTATACGGCAGAAATCAGCTTAGAAAATCAGCAAAGTTATTTTACTAAACATAAAGAAAACATGCTCAAAAAATCGTAAAATAACTTAAATCGTCGAAGATATATTTTCGAATAGTGAAAAAATACTGGCTTTAAGCAAAATTATTGTCTACTAAGAAAATCCTCAAGGAGAGGATTGGGTGCATTCACCCTAGTAAAACGGAAGGCTATAACTATTCAAAGATCAAAGAGCACCAAATATTATGATTTTCAAACATAGGAATATTATGCCAATGAATTCTAGTCACTGATGCCCACGAAATTCCCTTCCTTAAAATCATTGTGAAGAACGAACAGAGAGCTTACGATTTTCTGGCCCCAATCTTTGTATACAACAACAAAGTTAAGAAACGTAGTCACTGTTCAGCCAGCCATTTCAAACACTGTTCCTTCGATCACCTTAAGAAACGCTCACCTCAATACCGAAAGAAAAATTCCCCACTAAATTGAAAGTGAAGAAAGAATTCCTCACTAAAATGAGACGGAGGAGAGAATTCCCCACTAAATTGAAATGGAAGTAAGAATTCTTCACTAGATTGAAACTATGTGCTTGAACTTCAATTGTGTAGCAAGAGCTTTAGATGTTCAAAATACATTTCCATGAATATGCTTTTAGGACAATCTCACCTGATTTATTCCACGATCTTCAATCGCATTAACAATTTTTGAAGTTTCGTGCCCACCTCGAGAAGTGTGCAAAATAGTACCTCCTCTCTTATGGATATCATTTACCACTTTGGGATCCAAGGTCACAACATTTCGGGCATAGAATCCACGGTACCCACCCTGGAAAGAAGAACACCATAATCCACTTTGGGTCGTTATTAACGTTATTAACACTAATTTGGTGCCCTTATCTTTTGGCCCTCTGACCACAAAATCGCAATAATAACACTAATTGTTTTTTTTTAATGCCGGTTTCTTTAAACGGTTCAGAATTGACAACGCTATTCAGAAACTGAAGTAGATTTTACTATGCTTAAACAGACCCTTACTTTAATAGCGATTCACAGTGTCTCTTTAATTTTACGAGGAAGAGAATGTGAATACCAATTATCTTCAAAATGCAATACATAGGCCACTAGAGAACTTGAGGTTAACAAATTTGACAAAAGTTGCATGTCATAATCTTACATTTATTACATTTGAAATAGCCATCAAGAACACAAATAAGGATGCTATTAAAAAAAACCTTCGGTTGATTAATGAAAACTGTGACATAGACAAACCTCTCTCCCTCAATTGATTGCTGAAGTAATAACAATTTAATCCCGGTTAGATTTTTAGACGAGGTAGTTCGGGTGGTATTTCTAAAACTCATTAGTCATAAACTAACTTACCCGTAATCTCATTACAAAATCGATATGCCTGGTAAAAAAAAACTTTGTATGCATATAATAAAAAATTTCAAAGAAACATGTGTTTAATATATGATCAATGAAGGGTCATACGTACATCGATTCCGTAAATTTCTCGGACACCGTATTGTAACCAGAGACTACAAACAACTTCTCGAATAACAGTATTGAGCCCAGGACAAAGGCCACCACAAGTCACAACACAAGCTCGTACTTCGTCCGGTTTGAATACAATCTGCAACACCAGGAAATTTTAAAAACAAGCTAAATATAAAAGGGAAAAAGAGGAAAAAGATCAAGAGAGGAGAATGAGCAGTGGAAAGTGGGAAAGCATAAGAGGAATATGAAGGGAAATCAAGGGAGGGAAATGGTAGTGAGAAGAGGGAACGTAAAAAGAGGAAAAGGAAGGGAGATCAAGAAACAATGCAGCTCACCACTTGAGCTGGACAAGTACACCAAGAGAGAGTTGAAAATACACCAAGTTGAAAAGGTATCAGAGACTTAACGGTACAAAGTTGTTAAGCTATCAATGTTCCGTAAACAAAATGCTATGAACTCTAAACTCAGCCATACCTCATCTCTTGGTCCAGCGCGACGAAAATGAATTGCTGTCGATGGGTCATAACCTTCTTTCACAACTACCTATAATACAAAGAGAACGACGATTATTCAGTTGTTATTTTGAACAGTAGTTTGCAACAAACTGTATCTTCAAGCTATCCTATCTTTTTTTAACAAACAAAAAAATAAAAAGCTCAAAATACCAAAACAGCTTTGGGGTAAGAACAAGCATGTCTAAAATTTGTGAATTAACATCGTTGCTCTTACATGCAAGAGCAGTTACAAAAGAAGACAATTCTAAAAAAGGATTCGACAAAATAAGACACAATTATTTTAGCACAACATATCATGTAGTAGCTAACATTAGCCTAGCCTTCATTAAGATTGAGAGACAAATATACAAACTGACCGACCCTCCAATATCCGATGAAAATCAGAGATCATACATCGAAAGGCCAGAAAGACAATTCAATGTAGAGCTGAACATGTTTTTATTTTTAAAGCACAAGTTTACATTTAACCTTTGGGCGGTAGCCAATAATGGAGTACTTACGTTTTTTATGACAACGTCATCCTCCGCAACAAAGTATTGCCTGTGTATAACAAAAAAAATACTTATTAATTGAACCAAGCCCTTAATGTTCACATGGTTTGTAAAAATTGATATCAAATGTTTTGAGGATTACCTTAAATAGAAGAAAAAAAATCTAAGGTCTGTGACTTATTAATTGAATTAAAATGCCATTAGTTGCAATAACATGTGAATTGAAAAAAAAAAATGCTTAGGGAAACTAA
Source organism: Zygnema cylindricum (assembly GCA_037447655.1). NCBI lineage: Eukaryota > Viridiplantae > Streptophyta > Zygnematophyceae > Zygnematales > Zygnemataceae > Zygnema > Zygnema cylindricum. Next base: position 26,361 of record JBBHKE010001956.1, read on the forward strand.
TTGCCAATAAGTTTTCGATTCCGTCGAGAAAAAAAAACACAAAATTCGTCAAAGTAAGATAACTTACTCGACACACTGATATGCTGGGTTGTCCTGAAGAGGATTTCTATATGCCTGCAATCATGAACCACAGTGAAGAAGATAAAAGTGACTTGGTGAAACAGACAGAGAGAGAGAGAGGAAGGGAGAGAGAGGGAGGGCACACAGTGGGAGAGGGAGAGAGAGGGAGAGGGAGAGGGAGAGGGAGGGGGAGAGGGAGAGGGAGGTGTGGAGAGAGGGAGAGAGGGAGAGGGTGATAGGGAGAGGGAGAGGGAGAGGGAGAGAGACTGGAATGATGAACCACAGAAAAGAAGGCTATATTGATTTGGTGAAACCAAGCAAGTGTTGGACTCCTTAACACTAAATTTAGTATAAAAACAAGCTCATGCATTTGTTCAGTTTTGAGGCCAGAGTACTACACCATGTACCACTATTAGAGTTTTTTTTTTTGCACCTTCGAATCCACTTTTCTCCGTGCACACATATCCGATTTTCATTTGGTGACTGCCAATCCGAAGGCAAGAATCTTGCCTTTCCATCACAACCGTTGGATTAATACTTCGACAAGGTTGTGGTTAGAGAAAATTGAGATCAATGGCAAAAATAAAAATACACCGGTTGCGATGGAAAGGCACCTTCCAATTGGTCGTCTTCAAAAGAAGATCGCACATGTGTGCACAAAAAAAAATTTATTTTAAAGTAAGAAAAACTTTAAACACTAATAGAAATATAACAATAACAACACTAATTGCAAAAGGGTGGACCTTAGTTACAATCAGATCAGCTGTGAAAAAAAGGATGTCTCAAGACCAGTGAACCCTAATTATCCACCTTTTCAAAACTACACTAAGAAGATTGCAAGATGAATCATTGAATGAGTGAAGTTGCTAAATATTATTCCTATAACTTGAAATGCCAAAAAAATCAGGATGCTCTCACTCACTGAACTGCTAATGATTTGTTTTTTTTTTTTTGGTTTGATTTATTGATTTTATTTGATTTTCTTTGATTTGTTATGTTTTGAATTGTTTTGAACTGTCAAATGACCTCAATCCAATCACTCCAACTTTGTACTTCAACTATATAACCGCATAAACCACCATTGTCGAAAAACTCTCTTCTGGAAAGCAATGAGAGGGAGAGAGAGGGAGAGAGGGAGAGAGAAAGTGAGGGAGTGGGAGTGGGAGAGTGAGAGGGAGGGACGAATGAGAGATCGGCAGTTCAGGCGCTTACTCGACAATCGGATAGTTCATCGCCGCACATCCTGTACGTCCATTCTGTCACTCAATCAAGATCTCAGATCTTTCAGATTGAATGTCCTAGAAGAATGCAATTATTACGCGTAGGGAATTGTAAAAAGTGAGAAGAAACTGAAATGTTTCCTCTCTCTCTCTCTCCCCCCAGGCTCCCCTCTCCCTCTCTCCCCTCTCTTCCTCTCTCTCTCCAACTGGTTTGAAATTCCATAGAAAGAAGTTTGGTGGAAGCCATGATGTATGCTGCTATTACAGGAAACGACAAGATAAAATCAAAGATAATAATTTTTTTTTTTATTTTTTTTCCGTTCTCAAGCTCACTTTTGCTATGAGTCCAAGGTACGGAAAAAAAAAAAGATCTGAACCTTAAGGAGATAAAATAAACGCTACTATTACAATTCACAAGCTAACAAAAAAAAAAAAAAACCAAAAATTAGTTATCCTGTTTTTTTGTAACGATACAACGTGGTTGTGTTAATATGATGAGTTACAAGAAAAAATATACTTTCATTCATATGTTGTCAAATTAGCAGTTTGTTTTTTTTTTCGTATGATCTTAATGGTCTCTGGTATAATAAATATTTTTGAAATTATCTCAAAAAGGTTACCAAGAACTGTATTTTTTTACAATAGAGTTGAAACAGAGACCAATTTCCACTTCCTATGCTGCAAGTTTGGAGCTGGGAAGCTTCTTTAGTTCAAATTGGTTTGTTTTTGTACTTTTGTACTTTCAACAGTGCGAACGAAAAAGTATGCCACATTATACGTTTTTAGTACGAGCTTTATCAGCAAAAAAGCCTCACAGAAATGGTTTAACACGTTTTTAGTACGTCTGAGTACGTATGGACCAGTATGGAAACATTTTTGCGCACTGAAAAACGATCCTTCGTTCTTTCCTACGTGAAATGGTACTATATCTTCCTAACCGTACAGTCATACTGCTGAGCACATGGAACGTTACACCGAATGAAAACCGGAGGGTCAATTTACCTTTTTACAATTACTGTAGTTGCTACATTTAAGGGTTTTTAACTTTTTACTAAGAGTAACATTCCATTAGGAGGTTCCAGTAAATGTACGGACAAGTCTACTGAACACGTTTACTGGAAGTCCGCTCCATTTTGTCGGGCCAGTAACAAACCTTCCTCAATTATGATTGGCGCCACATACGTTAGAGTCCAGATTCTAAAATCTTAAAAAAATCTACAAACGGAATATCTGTTACGAAATATCTGTACGACTTGAGGTACTGTACTGTAGATAATTATTCGTTCGTAAAGTTTTCGGCCAGATTTTGATTTTGAAAATGTAAATCAAATTTTCGAAACGGAAAGACGAGGCAAACTTTGAATGTCGGTGGATGGTAGACGGAGCGTGCGAGGATATTTTCACCAGACCTGTATTCAGCGTGGCAGGAGGCACATGGCATGTACAACGTGCACGCCTGTGATCGTTTGTTCAAAGTAGATATTTTTTTGCTTTTTCACGTGTACCAATGGTAATCATCCAATGGGCCCCAACTCTCTTCGACTCTCTTCGCGAGGAGAGTTGGGGCCCATTGGATGATGTGCGCGATTGCTTCGCGGATCTCAAAAAGTGAAACATCCAACGGTCAGGAATAACGCCTACATCATTGGAGCTTCCCGACAGCTTTCCAGTAACGATGTTTCGTCTGACAAAAAGAAAAATATGGTACGACGCTGTACGTCACTGTAAGAAAGCGTACGGTGTCCAGTAACTAACCCCACTTTTCGTCTAATGGACGTTACCCTAAGGGTGGCCTTCCATTATGCGTTTCAGTAATTGTACGTAAAAGTTTACTGACTGGCGTGCCTTCCATTAAGTCGCGTCGGTAAACCACTTTTTATTTGCGTGGCTCATTCTGGTTGGTAACACGTAGGTTAATATTCGATGCTTAAATTCTTGAAAGAATCTTCGAATGCAATATCTAAACCCAATATCTGTACGAGCGAATATCTGTACGAGCGGAGGTAATATCTATACCACCGGAGATAATATTTGTACCAGCGGAGGTAATAAATGACTCGTACAGAGGGCATTATAATGTACTACCCAAAATTTCAAAACGGAACGACAAAAAGGCGGCAACAAACTTTGATGGTGGGAGCGTGACGGGATAATTTCGGCGGATTCGCAGCCACCCTGGCGGAAAGGCACATGGCCCTTACGTGTCCACACATATGCGCGCGCTCATCGTGGATATTTTTTACCTTTTCCACGCGGCCCATTTTTAACACGTTCAGTCTCCGAGAAGTGTCCTCCTTGTGCACGGTCGTCAAAGACAGTAAGGTTGGTGACGTGGCGTCTTGGATAAAAAGTATAATGGCATCCGACGGTCAAAATTTACGCCTACAACCTTGGACATTTTCCCGTAATGATGTTTTCCTTCGAAAAAAAAAAAGGTACGGACCTGTACGAATCGGTACGGCCCTCAGTAAACAACCCCACTTTTTCGCTAATGGAAGGCCACCCTAAATATCTAAAAGCTTACTGGAGGATACCAGTGATCACTTAATGATCCGCACGTGTAATCTGCCAAATCGGCCAACCTTGTAGAATTTTGACGGACGTGAACTTTCCGGCCGTAGTGCTTGAAACGTACGAAAGAGCTGTAAAAGCTTCGATGTCTGCTTAATCCAGGTTACAGAGGACAAAAGACGAGAATCCGTACAGTTTTCCTTGCTGACGCTGCAGAAGCAGATGACACGTGAAATGTCGATGATGCACTTGCGTATCTACGGTACAGTCAGGGTTCCTTACAGTACAACGTGTATCGCTATTACACCGTGAATCGCTATTAGCGTAATGAAATAGATAGCGTTATGAAACAATTAGAGTTATTTACGCTAATTGGGAATGTCGTTTTTTTTAGAAATAATTTTTATTCTAATTTTTTGTATACTCTAATTTGCAAACTGCTTTGTAACAAATTTCGGTGCAGAATATCTCCACACTAAAATATGTGCATGTACGAAATTGTTCAAATCGTACGCCGTTGCGTTTTTTTTACATCCGCGAATGCCGGAAAATATTTACGCAATTACATGTTAGCGAGACTCCTTGACAGCGTGAATATCTTTTTTGTACTTTTCTACTTGAAAAAGTACAAAAAATTACGTCTCTGACAGACCGTACACCACACTATTTACAATGGAACTATATTAGAGTCATGAATCCTATTTTATGGAACACCTCAAATAACGTGTAGGAACATTTAGAATGTCTAATTCTATTTGAGAATTTGCCCAAAAAAACAGGGTACCTCAATTAGCGACCAACACGCTAATAGCGATTCACGGTGTAGTGTTAATGTTTTTTTGCCACTTTAAACATCTTTTCTCAGTACACACTTGTCGGATTATAGATCTGACGGTTGCGATTGAAAGGTAAGGTTCTCTACTTCCAATTGGAGGTCTCCATGTGAAAAAAAGACAGGTGTGTACGGAGATTATTAAGTAGCAAAAATTAACACTAATAGCGATACGAGGTGTACCATAGTTTGTCCAGAAAACGATGCCTATATTGGGGTAAAGAGAAAAATAGTATTATTTATTTTATTTTATTATTTAAGGGTCGTAATTTAGGGGCGTCGATGTAGTGCTATGAACACTACAGTAATATCGATTTACGGTGTACTGTATTGTAATTGACACTAATTAAATCGTACCTAAATTAGCATAATGGAAAAAAAATGTTACAATTTTCGGTTCGAGGCTCAAAATTTAGGGGTGGCGATATGCAATACGTCACGTGATCAAGATATGTTTGCGACGACCAAAATCTACAATGCAAATCTTTATTTTTTGTCCTTGTGTGCTCCATTACAATTGACTACAGTACAGTAGCTAAGGCTGCGCATACGAACACTGACACTTTCATTTGGTTTTTACTTTTTACTGTTTTAGGCGTGGACTCCTCACCCCCAGTTTCCCACTCCAATATCTCCCCCCCTCTCACCCTCTCCCCCTCTCTCGCTCTCCCACTTCCCCACTTCCTCTCCTCTCCCGCGGTTTCCCACTCCCTTCCTCTCTCTGCTTCTATCTCCCTCTCTCCTCTCGCCCCCCTCCCTCGGTATAATGCCAAATAATTTGAAACGGAGAAAATTCCAAAATGACGTAATATGCCGAATAATATTGCTCTCTACATCAGGTCAAAATCAAGTTCATTTATGGAAAACATGATCAAGAGATGCCTGCGATGTATTGTTGGACTAGTTAACACGAGAGAAGCTATAAATGAACTTGTCTTCACGACATGATTGTACCAAAACTTGTGCAAGATGTTAAGGTTCCTAGAATCGGGGGATAAATTGGACAATCCCAATAAAGGGAATGATGATTGATGAGTCTGCAAAGAATTGAACCCGGGACCTTTCACTATATCTGTGAACTTACTAACCATTGTACCAGCAGCTGAGATGTTACGCTGGTGGGTCAAATTTTATATACATTTTAACGTGGATATTACCACAATTCCGCGTATCGATCGGCACGTTTCACGTACGTTAACACAAGACAATATAAAATTTAAAGCCCTAATCTGTATAATTTCCAATGCTCTTAACTTACATTTATGTGCCTCAAACATACGTTAACTTTGGATTCCCTATTGGTAGAAGACTCTCAAGAGCAAACTAGCATTTAAATGGTTTATAAGACGTTCAATACCCAAGTTTCACATGACAGTTGAAACAGGTGATGCAAAGCTGTCAGCTTTTTTGTCATGCGATATTTCAAACTGTAATAGCGACCTTTGGAGGCAGACACTGAGTCGTGCATTCCTTGTTTGGAGAACTGCAGGTTTTGGCCACAATGGATCTGCAAATTTTACATGGCCTTCTTTTCTTTCGGTCGTGCTATTTTAGTTTTCTTTGGAGGTTGTTTTGGGGATCGAGCTGTAAAAGTGTAATTAGAAATAAAAGGAAATAAAAGGTTGCATAATATTGTTTGCACAAATTACTACATTTGTGTGCTCTCCATTTTCGGATATTCTTTTTGTAGCATTGCCGGTTGATCCATCTTATTTTATGTTTTTTCACAACACGCTGTTTTTTGGGGGTCTTTATATTCCTGATTATTCCGATACTCGGCCGATCTCCGATATTAATATATGTACTCTAGTGACGGCGTGAAAGCTAGAACCACACAGAACAGGCAAAATCCCAATCGTTGGCAGAGGTCGCAAATGGTCAACCAAAACCGTGATCGATCGTTAACTTACCACCCGCGCCGGATCCGGAACGGATTCGGTTGCCAAATTTTGGGGTTCGGGCAGTTGCTGTCGGTTGATTCACCAGGAAAAAAAAAACGGTCGGTTACGGTCGATCAACCAAAAAACCAAAAAAAATGAAAATTTTGTACTGTCCTTATAATCCAACATTCTTGTACTTTGTACTATTTGGAATCGTGGAAGTTCGTGACATCATGATTAGCGTCGCAAATCTGACACGGTACTATAGTAAGCTATTCATTTCGCAAATCAAAGGGAACGCGACAAAGCGTCAAAAATCTGACACGGTAGTACACTATTCATTTCACAAATCTTAGGGAACGCGACAAAGCGTCGCAAATCTGATACGGTACACCGCCAATCGCTATTAGCGTAGTGTACGCTAATTGCATCCCGCTTTTTTTTTTATTATTCTCCAATAGCGTAGCTTATTCTTCTTTTTTCTGTACGCCATTTAGGGTTATGTTCCAAATACCTCACAAAACGAAAGTACGTTGTCGGTTAAATAGTGTGGTGTACGGTACGTATCATACTTTACAAAATTTTACCTTTTTAAGTGAAAAAGTATATTTAATGACTTTTAGTAACCGCGCACGCATGAGAATATGCGCTCTCAAAAGGGGATAAAAGCGGGCCGTAAAATATCACATTCGCACATATTCGTCCAACAACCACGTTTCGACTGTGTGAACGTACGATTTGTGTACGATTTGTCAGGTTTTGTGCAAATACCTATATTAGTGTAAGCATGTTTGCGACCGACATTTATTTTTTTCAAAGACCAAAATAAGAATGTATTTTTTTTTTCAAAAATTTCAAATTCTTAATTAGCGTAAACCACGGTAATTATTCATATACGCTAAAGAAACTTCTACGCTAATAACGATTGGCGGTGTAGTACACTATTCATTTCGCAAATCTTAGGGAACACCACAAATCGTAATTATTGGCTTATTCATACGTCGTACATTATTGCAAAGTGTTAATTACGCATTTTATACCGTGTTTCCACAAATATATCATATTATTATGTCAATGTCATGCGGCATGTAGTAATAACTGGTTAATAAATCAGTGAAAATCAAACTATTACGTCAATTTCCCACGACTAGTCTTAATTATTGGCGTACTCACATGTGTCAAACAATAAATCGATAAATTGAATTGCTATTTAAGTTAGAGAACTCGACCACAATTCAAACAAAACATAGTCATACACTAAAATGGAGAAAAACATCCTCGCTTCCCTTTAAACTCCAATCCAAAACGAACTTCGAAAAAAAAATAGTGAAATTACTCAGAATTACCTAGTGAAAGAAACCATAGCCACTTCAAATTATTGGAAAAAATTTAAGCATGTCTATGAAGTTAGAACATCAAACAAATACATGGTAAAGGGGGCATGTTTTGTGGCTTGTAATACATGTTTCGTAGTTTATCAATACAAGTCAGCAAACGGTACTTCAACAACCAATACTCACACATGTTTAGATTCGGCCGACATGGATAATTCAAGAGGACTTATTCGAAAGTTTCTTTCAAAAACGAAGGCGAAAACGAGTGACCGAAAAAAAAATGCGAAAATGGTGGCGTTGATGTGTTGTGAGGACCTTCCACCATTTTCGATAGTCGACGGTTCAAGTATGATTTATTTTAAATTCTATTTAATATGGCTTGAGTGTAAATGTCATTATAACTTGTTTTGTTCATAAATTTATAAATTTGAGCTTAGTTTGTCATGACATTGTTTTTTATTTGTCTTTCCATAAAAAAAAAATCATTTCGTTAGAAACCTTATTTATTAATTATGGTTAGTACTTGTATGATATTTTTTTATTTTTTATTTTTCCCAAAGTTTTCAAGCATTTTGTCAAGCATTGTTTGATGTTGGTGTTCCGTCCAACAAAAGTGTTGACATCGACCAACTACCCCCGTCCATCAATATTGTAAAAAACTACATTATATCTCCTGCCAAAGATATTCGTAGTTTGATCATCCCAAAAATTAGAGAAAAGATTGATAACAATATTTTTGTCGCATATACAACCAATCTTTGGACCGAAACAATAAAAATAACCTCATTAATGTCAGTAACCGCTCATTTTATTGACAAAGAATTTGAACTTCATGCACGGACGCTTCAAGTCGATATTTTCCGGAGGAAAAACACACTGCGGAAAATGTTTTAAGGGCTTTCAATTTATGTTTTACCAATTTTGAAATGTCCATTTTTTATCGCTGCGTTGTCGTGACTGATAGCGGCTCTAACATGTGTGCGATTGAAGGTCTACCGAGTATGTTTACTTGGATACCTTGCGTGGACTATAAAATTGCAACAATTGTGACAACGATCTTGAATAAGAGCGGAACTTCTAAAAAGGCAAATACGATGTGGAAGTTCATGATTTTTTTTATCTAATTGACGCGTGTAAATCGTTGGTCACGTTTTTCAAACAGATTAATTTACAAAATCTTTTGAAAAACACTTTAAAACAAGAAAGCGCAACGCGGTAGAATTATTTGCTCCGAATGCTTAAGAGTATTTAGGATGCATTCAATGAGACAGGACCAATCGCTCAAGCAAAAAATAAATTGATGCTTTTTGCTTGTGTCGATAAGACGCACCTTACCGAACTTATACGATTTTTGGAAAGGTTCCAAAAAGCGACCCTAAAATTGGAAAAATTCAAAGAACCAACTTTACATTTGGTTTTGTTTAAACTATCGTCTCTCCACAACCATTGTAAGATAAGAAAAACATCTTACAATAACGGTGAAAAAGAATGCCCCGCCGATTCCCTAAACTTGCAAAAATTGAAACAACTTTTTGTGAAATTTGCACCACCAAAGTGGGGCCTTCATGAGTATCATGTTGTCGCAGCTCTCTTAGATCCGCTGACAAAAACACAAGTTTGAAATAATTGGGGTATCTAAAACCGAAATTGAAAGCGCAAGGGTCAAACTTCGAGAACTCGCAAACGACCTCGGTGATGACGTTGATTTCGGTAGTCCTCAACGTATAAAAAAAAAACGAAAAACATCGCAAAGTAAAGATGGTTTCCACAATTTTTTTGGTGAGAGCGATGAGGAAAATGAGGTTCTTATAAACACCGACAAAAAAACGCTCGTTAACGACAAAATCAAACGTTATTTTGATTTAAAATTAACCAACGACGAAAGATTTAACTTTAACATACTTGAATGGTGGAAAATAAAATAAAATGTACGTGCGAAAGATGGAGGATTTCCTATTCTAGCCGGTGTTGCTATATCTATTATAGCTATTCCGACTTCTAGCTCCATGTCCGAATGCAATTTTTCGGATGCCGGGAACATGATAACAATGAAGAGGAGCTCACTAGCTGCTTCAACTATTAGTGATCTTTTGTGTGTTAGATCCAACCGAGATCTTTTAAATGCATAGTTTTTTATTTTGTTTTGTTTTCTAATAATTGTAATTTTTATAGTATTAGTTATCGTGTTTTTTTTTCCTTTGAAATTTTTGTTGTATTTCACAAATTTTATAATGTTATTTTGTTTCTTCTTTTAAACCGGAGTGCTTATTTCTATCAAATTACAAAAGCGTCGTATGTATACCAATTTTAGATCTATATATTTTTGTGTAGTTTTAAGTTTGAGGTTTGAGAATTTGTACAATAGAGTCGAAAATAGAACGAGGTTGTTATTTGTTTATTTCTATATTTGATACTACAATTTTGTTTTTGTTTTTTTTGCTCATCACAATGTGTTTTTTGTCAATTGATTTTCAATGTGAAAACTATGATTTTTTTTGTTAAACACACATAATTGAAAATTTACCTTTTTTGCATAATTCATAACATAGTATCCTAGTCGAAAGAAAAACCGTCCGAAAATTGTAGTGAAAAAATTAGATTTGCGATAGAATAATCATTAATATAAGAGTTACACGCAAAATTAGGAACAAATCCCTTGAAGGAGGTGACTGTCGAGGAAAAAAAAAATCGTAAAGGGAGATTGCAAAAAGACAAAATAGTAAAAAGAAGAGGTACACGAGCTATTTTTTTGCAAAGGGAGATGTATCACTACACCACTCATTGCTATTAGTATTAATAAGTCGCTACTACTTATAGCCGAAAATCACAAAATATAGTTAACAACATTATATAAATACGTGGACTATAACCTGCCACGTCTCCTTGCATTAAATAGTATTATTAATCATAATTTTCCATTTACATTACACCACGAATCGCAATTAGCCTTATTAACGCTAATTCCGTCACCACGAATTTTGACCCAAAAACCTTAAATAGAGTAAATACCTTTAAATTTTTCTTTACATTATTCAAGGTACTCTTTGAATCAGCGTTATCAACTCTACAGTACACCGCGAATCGTAATTAGAGTAAATTACTCTAATTCGGTCGCTCAAAATTTCGACTCTATGACATCAAATAGAGTAAATTATTCTAATTTTTTCATTATTCTAATTCAGGTAAGTTTAATTAGCGTAAAAAATTGTAGTACAGGTTCTTTTTAAAAAGTGTGGAGTACGGACGACGTTCGACCGTGCAAAATTGTACTTTTTTAAGTAAAAAGGTACAAATAATGATTTAATAGAATCGCGCTCGCACATGAAATCGCACTAAACGGAAAATCAATCACATCGAAAAAAAGCCTTTCGCATAACTCTCGTCCGTCGACAACATCGTCGTCAGTGTGAACATTAACTGACATTCAGCGCGACAAATAATATTAGCGTCATAATGACGTCAAACTATACGGACTGACATATTTTGTACGTCTACGCAATTTAGTGTTCATAATTTCAGCGCGGATAATTATTGCCGACATAACCCAATATAGAGTACTGAAATAAATTAGAGTAAACTTTCTTTGTGAAAAAGTTATATCACATAAAATAGAGTTCATTACTCTAATTGTTTTTTTTTGTTTTTTTACTCTAATTACGATTCGCGATGTAGTATAGTGCCATTTTAAATAGTGTGGCTAACGTACAGAACTGTACATCGCGCATCGTTATTAGTGTCAAAGTTTAAATAGTGTGGAAGTAAATATACCGTCATTGACGCTAATTAAGATGTATTTTTTATTTTTTAAAAAGGTGTATTTTAATTTCGACGTTTATGCTAATTTGGGAACAGCAAAAATGGAATATTCGTTGTACGATTATATACATTAATATATGTATCTGTACAAAATATTAAAAATCGTACGCCGTCGTGAAATTTAAATATCCGTACATGTAAGACTAATTTACGTGTCAGAACAATCCCGTTTTTTTAGCGCACGATCCTATGCGTGCGCGTCTGATTTAACTCATTTTTTGTAAAATTTTCACTTGAAAAGGTACATTTGTGTACGGTCTGACATCGACCGTACACCACACTATTTAGATATTATTGTAATTCGTCCTTTACGCTATTTTGTAAGGAACCTTCATTAACGTCAAGGAAAAATTAAAATCATGTATCCTATTTGAGAAAAAAAATCAAAATTTTAAGAACCCAAATTAGTGTCGTTGACACTACACCGCCAATCGCTATTAGCGTTGTGTACGCTAATCCCGTCCCGCTTTTTTTCGTTTTTATTCTCAAATAGAATTATCCACACTATTTAAAAAAAGCCCTAATTCCTAATTAGAGTAATCGATTTCTTCCAAAATTTCCAAATTCCCAATTAGCGTACACCACGCTAAATAATAGTATACGCTAATCAAACCTACACGCTAATAGCGATTGGCGGTGTTATAACGATGCGCGGTGTACCGTATTAACGAAAAAAGTATCAAAAATGAGTTAATACATGCCGTTATGATGTACCTGCGTTTTCACAAACCGCGTAGTGCAAACGTCATAATGACGTGAAACTGTACGTTTTGACAGAATGCGTTTTTACAAACCGCGTAGGGAAAACGTCATAATACTTTGTACTCTATGGTATCGTGGAAGTACGTGACATCATGATTAGCGTCGCAAATCTGACACGGTACTGTTGTAGGTATTCATTTCGTAAATCATAGGCAACGCGACAAAGCGTCGCAAATCTGACACGGTAGTACACTATTCATTTCGCAAATCTTAGGGAACGCGACAAATCGTAATTATTGGCTTTCATACATCGTACATTGGTTAATTTTGTACTTTTTCGGTTACGGGCAGGCACGGTTAGTCGCGAGAAATCGAGATTCGGTTAATTTTTATTTTCGTAAACGCCGGTCGGTTAACGGTTAACAATTTTGGAGCGTGACATAACCCGGTCGGGCGTCGGTTACACAGATTTAGAAAAAAAAAAAACGGTCGGTTTCGGTTATGTAAAATTTTGACTTTTGCGACCTCTGCTACACAGTGAATCGCTATTAGCGTTAATAACGCTAATTCGGCGACCCCGAACTTTGACCTTCTAACCAAAAATATAATTAATAATTACAATTGGTAGTCTGCGTACTTTCTAATTAGCGTTAACAAGATTTTTTTTCGGAAAACGCTATGAGTAAATCCATCAAAGAACAAAACACTATTGCAGTTGATGCCCATCAAAGGGAAAAGACCAAAAACCTTAAGGACTAAAAGCACTAAAAGTAAGCGAGTACAACAAAAAGAAACAACAAAAAATAGAACGCACAAACACTACAAACTACTCTGAAGACTGAAGCCTTATACTATGCCACACTAAAGGTATGCACTACATATATCGTCATATATGCGTCGGGTCAACTCCGCCAGTGTGGTCAGTATTGTGGTTGCTCGTTACTTGTTGGGTTGTTGTTTTGAAGAATGTTGTGGAGGGTGA
>JBBHKE010001956.1:44697-57197 GCA_037447655.1 Zygnema cylindricum
GCTGAACAGCTGTGTTCCACAATAATACTGCAAATAGACCGCCAAAATCAATAGTGAGAGTTCAGAAAAGACGTTGAGAAGCTTACTTTCGTCTGCGGTTTCCCTTTGGCCAGAAGAAGAGAAGGGCAACAACAATCGCTGCGACGCCACCAGCAACCTGCAAAACCAAAGCACTCAATTTGAAAAAACTTGGCTCGAAACAGTCCAGAAAAAGAGAAGAAAATTTGAGAAGATAGGGCAGAAAAGATAAGGATCAACACTCCCATTATAGACACTGCTTTTAGAATGATATAAAGGTTGTTATACTTCAGCTATATAGGGTCTTCTATATGGCTGAAAAGAATCTTCGCAATAGTTTAATATGCCCATTCTTGGGCAGCATTTCATTTAGAAATCATAAATACAGAAAATAAAAATTAACGATAAAAAAATAAGAAAAAAGGCAAGATTCGCAACCAAAGACGCTTCCAAAAGAAAATAATGATTGACGTCTCTCCCTTCACTCTCACCTGTTTTATTATCATGTTCAATGGCATATCCTCGCCAATAGAAGATTCCTCTGTCGCCTTTCTCAAAGCTTGTTCATCACCCTGATTCAAATTACAAAGTACAATACGCACATGAAATGAATGTAGAGAACAAGGATTATCGGTTTGAACTTTGTGTAACTACATCAAACACATACAGAACGAGGCCTTAAAACAAGAAAAAAACTTCATACCCATGTAGGTTAAGGATTTTGGATTTTAAAAAGAAACGTTGTTTTTCTTTGGGTGTGAAATTACTCTACGACACATAGCTCAAATCTGATTGACTCAAAGACTTAGCGGTTTAGTTTGAACCAGTTTCACCAAACTACAGCATGGCTTCCTAGCCTCATTTTCAACCACCATGTTATCCGGAATGACTTTGACGCATAAAACAATTAATGCCCAAAATAATGCTCCACAATTAACATCTGGTGAGACCATCTTCTCCTCGTTCATCTTTTTGATTCATATGCCCTGAAAAAGGCTACGACTTCACCAACTTTAGGAGGTCATTCCTCATAAACTGAACGAGAACTAATGAAAAACCATACAAATGAAGAAGCAAGTCGATGCATTACCAGAAGCTAAGTATATACATTAATTTGCCGAAAAAACGAACATCCAAGGACGTTCTTGGACTGGGGAGGGTTCACGCAATTTAGTAAGTACCTTACCATAACGTGATGCCCTCTCAGACCATTTGTTGAAATGTACGACTTTCTTTCCTAGCAGACTTACGTAGTGGCTACCACCAGAACCCCACTAACACTGAAAAATACAGCCTTCAAATGACACCTTACTACTTTAGCCTTAAATATGACCTGAAAAACAGTTTCTGAATGATACCTTTCCTTCCAGATATACTTGGACAGATTTGTGTTGGCATTTATTGCTGCACGATGCCACTCTGATTTGTGGAAGCGTGCCCAATATGAAATATCTTGGTGACAAAATAGAATATAGAAATACCTGGTTAGTGATGGTTTACACTGAACTGAATTGCACCTCTATGTGCCACATGTGTTGGAAATTCTCTGTACTTTTCGGTTTCAACAGTTCACGGCACCACGACAAGTTGCAAGTGATTCAATCTTCTGACCCTAACCCAAAAATGTGAAGGATTCTTAAACTAACGGGGGTGTACCGGTGATCCATAGCCCTCTGTTCTTCTGCGGAGACTCCCTTAACAGAACGAGATGCCTTGGGCATGGACATCTGAGACAGTGCAAGCTTACGGATGCAAAAATGTTGGTTTCATTCGACACCTGTTTCAAGGGTTTACCATCCTCAAATATCAATTAAGATCATTATCGCTACTTTCTAAGGGTTATGTGCCATGCTATCCTATTGATTTGAAGCGCCACACTCGGAATGAATCTAGGCTTTCTGTAGGTAACTGATGGGATCGGTTTTTTATGATTTTTCAGCATAATTTGGACAAAACATTAAACAACTACATATCTTGAAACCTTGGAATAGGTGACTACTCAAGCTGCCGGTGTACCATTTTAGCATCTATAGTACTAAAGACAAACTAATCATTCTTGCTGGCAACCTAATGTGAATGGGGTTACCTTTTGGCCATTGCCACGTTCCCATATATCAGTTCACTACAGCAAATGAGCCGGCTAATAAAATCGACCATGAATGGGCCTCGTTATTCAAAGCTTCCTGAACACCACCTGTTAGATAGAAAATGAACTATTGTACTTTTGGGCACGAGATGTTAAGTTACTGTGCATTGCAGCTGTACCGGAGATATAGCATTTGCTGACTAAGGAAAATCACTCCTTGCTCGGCGAGTTAAAGACTGAGTTGTTGTGACAATCTGGAAGGGTGTGCCCAGTGAGCTCAAGAAGCTTATTTCTACAGGTGATGCGCACAGTGAACCTTCTGGATTCCATAGAGATCATTGCTTAGACAGCCACGGCTTTGGGCAAAGCCACAGTTGAGAGAGGCTGGGCTGGGGGGAAGCTAAACAGCTTGGGCTTATTGCCCAAGCATTTCAATATCGACACATGGCAAATTTCATCAAATGTCGTCCACAAGAAACTCAAAAGTACACTCACCACGTCAACCCCTCTCCTTCTAAGCTCCTGCCGTCTCAACTCCTCAGCAGCTGCCAGTGCCGCTGTCTCCTGTCTCAGCCTCTCTGACGCCTGTTGTCGCGTCACGCTGCCTGCAGGGGCCTTCTCCACTTCCTAACAGAGAGGCATGTACCAAATAAAAGGGTGAGTTGAAAGCATAGACTGAAACACTTCTGTACAAGGCTTTGACCCTGACAAAAAACTTGACATTTCAAAATACTTGACCAGGTTTCACTTAATATCAAGTCATCACATGTCCTTTATCATGCGTGCATAAAATGCAGGTATCCTTTTTCCTGTTCATATGACAACTAATTTAAAGAAGAAAAAATTATAAGCGTGAAAAAAAAAAAAAAAAAAAAAAACGTCTACAGACCTTGGTACTTTCCTGGAATATCTGTCACACAAGAATTAGCTTTTGCACACTTTATTTCCTGGTATGAGAAGCAAGCCTTAGCAGTGTAGCATCATCGCCATCTAAAGCAGGTCAACAGCAAGAAAGTCACATCATGTCATGCAAAAAGTACTTCCCAGAAGATTTTCAATAATTAAGCAGGCGAATAGAACAACAACTAGCTAACCTTTTTGAGATTTTCAATGGCCTTGATGCGGTTCCGAACTTGTTGAAAAGGAGAAGTATCGACCTCAGACTTTCCAGGAGAACCAGCCGCAGAAACACCTCCATAATCGATACGTGAATCTGCTGAGTTGCTTGCAGGACTAGCTGACTGCTTCTCTCTTACGGAAGGAGACATTCCTCCAGAGGAGCTGGTTTGCATGGAATCTCTATCTGAACTTGACCGTGGAGTGAGCGAAGGAGAGGAAACAGGGGGAGAAGGAGAAGAAGCGCGTGCAGGCGAAAATGTACGGACAGGTGAGGGGCTATTAGATTTTGCAGTCGATAAGATTGGAGAAGCTGCAGGTTCTGGAGTTGGAATTTGAGTGGGAGGAGCACTAATCTCGGGAGGAGAGCTAATCTCGGGAGGAGAGCTAATCTCGGGAGGAGAGCTAATCTCGGGAGGAGAGCTAATCTCTGGAGGAGAGCTAATCTCGGGAGAAGAACTTATCTCCGGTGAAGCAGCCGCAGGTGCGGAAGAACCGTTAGCCTCCATAACTGATGCAACTGATGCTGGCTTAGGGATTTCTAGTGAAAGAGATGTCAGCTGCTTGGGTGCCCCTCCACCTGTGGCAGCAGCAGCAGCGGCAGCTGCAGCAGCTGCTTCTTGTTTTTTTTTGGCAGCATTTGCCCTCTGCACAGTCACAAAAGGACTGTCAATTACAAAACACAACTGTGCGTCGAGCTTTGATGTCATCCAATGCAGTACAAAGAACTACCATGCCCAGGAGTAAACCTTAAACAAGGCATGTCTTAATTGTGTACGGAAAAAATGCAGTGAAACACTGCAGCCAGACAGCAAGCTCTGTGACACAGACCCACAATCCCGAAGCAATCCTCTGAGCCTGCTTTTCAAACAGAAGCCTATAATCTTATTCATCAAACATACCGTCTTCACAAACTGAATATATCCAATTTCAATTTCTGTAATTAACAAAGCTTCTATCAAAATCACGTATTTCAACATTGGATGTCACTAACAGCATTTAAATAAATATATCCATCACCATCACTATGCTTCAGGAGCAAAAATGTGCGATCTGCTATAAGTGGTTTAGACAAGTCATTCCAAAGGTCTATGTGCCACTCCAAAATGGGTGGAATGAACCGCACCATAAGTGCAATTTTTGCTCGCTCTTCATCAGTGAGGACAAAGGTTGTCTTCACATGAATCCGGCCACCACTGTTGAAACTCACGAATTCATCTCGAAAACCCTTCTCCACAATTGACGGCACAGTTATTGCTGCACCATCACACAAGATCGTCTTAAGAGTGATTGAAAAGGGAAGATCAATACGGACCTTAGCTGGACTGCTTCACTGCTTCCTTATGTTGTTTGCTTTGCAAAACATGAACACTACAGCATTTGCAACTTTCCTTACATTTGTATTCAGCAATGTTCTGCTAAAAGATATCCCTTCAACCCTTATTTACTTACACGCTCGTCCAATCGGTACCTCAGTCTTTGCATCATAAAGCGTCAACGTCACAGAATCCGACAAGTTGAGCACAGGGCTGCATGAAAAAAAAGGAACCATTCGCAATAAGAAAAAAATATAAACTGACCATACTCAAGCAGATGAACTCCTAAAACTGTTTGCTTCATAAACTGCCATGTACTTATCAACAAGCAAAATTCATATACCATTGAAAAAGCCTCTTGGCTGCTCTTGACCCCCAGTAACAGTCATAGTAAGTAGATGGAAGGCATTTCATTAATACTGAGAACACATGGCCTGACAGAATCAGCCTCAGCTTTGCACGATTCAGGTACAACTGAAGGGTAGAAACATCAGGCCTCAGAATGTGCATATGGCACACATACAAGTTGAAATCCGAAAGAAATGGACGAATTGAGGACGAGCCTGATGCTGCACCAAACGCGGCTTGCGCTCCCGTGCTATTCTCCGCCCTTCCCATACTTACTGGAAGCACATTTGCAGTTATTTAGCATCTCAGTGTCAACTTTAGAAATACACCAGCTAAAAAGATAAACCGAGGGTACTGATGCCAAGTTCTGATAGCTAAACTTGATGTAGTATTGATCACACTATTTTCCAGATATATTGCATATTTTTGAATTAAAAAGCACGCCACTAAGTGAAGAGATTGGTTATCCACTAATTTCACTTAGAAGAGGGTAGAAATTGCAATAGAAAAAGTAAACTATTCAATTATTTGATACCTGCATGCCTGTAGGACAGCCGTGCATTTTCAGAAACATTGACATACGACAACCCAAGGGCATATAATTTTGTCCTACAACTTTGGAAAAGCTAGGTAGTAGTTCACTATCGGTGCTAATAAAAAAGGACCGTTCCAACATTGTCCTCACTACTCCACTGGGATTTTGGATTGGAATATACCAGTCGAAACAGTCTTACATGTCAATTGAAATGCTACAATAGACAATCTAACAATAACGCGATGTGGAATCAAATTGAAAAATTCAAAGTGTGTTAACAGTCATTCGTCATTGGCACAAAAAAAGACAACTCGGCCCTGCATCGCGGAAAGTGCATCCCCCTTTGTTGACATGGTTTCTCTACATCAGTGACATAATGAAGTATTCTGATGATTCCGACACGAGTGACCAGAAATAGCCTTTAAAATGTGAATGTTGCAAGGACATATACAAAATCGTCAGAAAAATCCCTTAAGAAATGCCTTTTCAAGCCCTTTGATATCTTGTTGAAAACGAATTGAATGATACAAACTAAAGTTGTGATTGACGGTAACATGCAAAGCACAGGTCTAAAGGTAGTATGACCAAATTAGTGAGGACAAGAATTGGCATAGATTATTTAATTAGGTTGAGTAATTTCGTTTGTTCATGAACTCTGAACATGTATGAGTGCGGCCATTCTAATTTCCCATTCATATTGTCAGACTGTCTATACTATTTCTGGTGGATAATGTAACAATTAATCTCTCTGATATCCATATCCCAGACAGACAGCTTTGAAATGCAATCTTCTGTAGTCATAAACTCAAGAAAATCAAGAATCGAGAGCGTTACAGGATCTAAAATAAAAATAGTACTAGTGCCATTTTTTCTACAAAACGCAACTGCAAA
This sequence comes from Zygnema cylindricum, assembly GCA_037447655.1. Taxonomy (NCBI): domain Eukaryota; kingdom Viridiplantae; phylum Streptophyta; class Zygnematophyceae; order Zygnematales; family Zygnemataceae; genus Zygnema; species Zygnema cylindricum. The sequence continues at coordinate 51,008 of JBBHKE010001956.1, forward strand.
GCTCTAACTTCCTGCGAATTGCAAAGTGAGCCCTATACGCTCACCTTTAACTGCATACTTGTTGCCAGCCTCCGCTGCAAAAACCACACAACAAATGTGCCATTGAGAGGGAGAGAGAGAGGGAGAGGGAGAGGAACACACCAGAAATAACCTTTCAGTGTCACAGAACAATCTCGCATAGAAAGAATCAGGAAAGGTCTTTGAGTATAATAGCATAACAAGCAAGCCAAAAAAATATAAAAACATAATAAAAATTAAAGGACTCGAAGTTCCATATTTCCCTGTGATCCACTGATAGGAAAAACCTATCACCTACTAAAAAACCTTAACCTGTCCTTCCTTTGGTCCTATGCGGCCAGGCTCATCTCAAAATTGGTGTCTCACAATAGATTTGAGTCCACAATACTATCTAATCTCCATTCTAGTACAGAAAAGGTGAAGATTCCTTACCTCCCGTCCCTGGGAGGTCCACAACTTCCAGCACTGGAAGAACAAAAAGGCATGTCAGAAGTCAGTAAAGAAAAAAAAATCTAAACAGAAAAAGGTTTGACAGCAAAATCCAGCCAAACATAAGGCAGCAATGCGTGACGTGATAGCTTGGGCTCACCTGTAACCTTGATGGACCCTGGCATACTGTCTAACCCCTGCCAGCACCGGAGCTTATTGGAAGGTCATGTGTGAGACAAATGAGAGAGGAGGAGAGAAGGACAATCAAAAAAAAAAAAGTAAGACGGAAACCTTGGAGAAGAGGTTCCAAGCTTAAGAATGAACCTAACAGCCACGTGTCCAACCTCAATTTACTCTACTCTGGCTTGTGCTGAAATTGGTACAGTACACCGCCAATCGTTATTAGCGTGTAAGTTTTTTTAGCGTATACGAATAATTAGCGTGGTTTACGCTAATTGGGAATTTGGAATTTTTCGAAGAAATCGTCTATTCTAATTGAGAATTAGGGTTTTTTTTTTAAATAGTGTGGATAATTCTATTTGAGAATAAAAATAAAAAAAAGCGGGACGGAATTAGCGTACACAACGCTAATAACGATTGGCGGTGTAGTGTGCAACCCTGGCAGGAAATGTATGGCGCCAGTAGCCACTTCCACATTCACTCCATTGCTTCTACCCAATCGTCTAAAATTATCACACGTACGGAGAATCTGCAAAATCATGTGCAAGTCACAGCAGGAGGGGCAATTTATCTGCCGCGATGGGCGGCAGCCAATGCTGTGTGAAACCGCTGCAATCGACGGAAAGAGCGCTTCGAGCCTCGGACTCCCGGCGGTTCGCTACCCAAAAGGTTTGGACACACATCAGAGCGTGTTGTAACGTATAGTCAGAGGTCGCAATCGCGTACCCGAATCCGTACCTGACCGTTACGCGACCGCCCGCCTCGGATCCGGAACGGATTCGGGTGCCAAATTTTGGGGGCCGGTCGGATTCGGGCGGGTGATTCACAAAAAAATTAAAAAAAATCGGGTACGGTCGGGTAAGCAAAAAACGAAAAAAAATGAAGGTTTTGTACTGTCCATACTATCCAACATTTCTTCTCTTGGTATTGTGGAAGGTATGAGGGAGATGTACCATTAATTTTGTACATACTCGGGTACGGGCGGGTACGGGTAGTCGCGAGAAATCGAGTTTCAGTTAAATTTAATTTTCGTAAACGCGTATCCGGTAACGGTTAACAATTTAGGAGCGTGACATAACCCGGTCGGGTATCGATGTTCAGATTTTGAAAAAAAAAATGTCGGTTTCGGGTATCTAAAATTTTGACTTTTGCGACCTCTGCCTATAGGACGTCTCACCGATATTCGATACGAAGGGTTAATGTGCATCTCGATGTGCGATATTTACCTGTGTTGGTATCGCGAGTGTTCAGCATTTGTGAAAGGCCGGAATTGAATAATTAAGCAAACTGTCACCAGTTTGTACTAAGAGAATACATTTTATTAAGAAAGCACTACTGTACTGTAGTGTTGTGTATCGAAGGCCCCTTGTCTATATTCGATATGTACCTAAATTCAGGTACCCGATAATCGATATATCGCTCCAATATATCAAGGAGCTCAATATCGTGATATCTATGCAATATATCGGTCGATATCACGATAGGTTTTTATCGCGCGATAAATTTTTACCCGATATACAACACTAGAAAGCACGATGGTAAACCATCAGAGTACTTGGGAACAAAAAATGGAAGGTGAAAATGAAACTGAAAAATAGAAAGCGAGTAGAAGCAAACTAAAAGAAAAACAGTGTGAAGGAAACTAACACAACAAAAAAAGCAAGTCAACCAATGACATTGAAAAGAACAACAAACATTAAAACAACAACAAAATAGCATAAGAAAAACAAAAACTCCTTCACCAAACTTCGACCTAGCTAACGAACTACTAAAAGCAGCCCCTTAATTTCCTCAGAGTTAGCGCAACACACTGAGGGAGTTCCATAGCGCATTGACGATCAACAACAGCAATAGAATGCCTATAATAGTTGTAAATTCACACTTTGAAAAAATTATAGTTTATACTAGTTGAGGATTTTTTTTTGTGTCGGCAAACAAATTACTTAACGGGGCTTAAAATGGAACGACTTTCAGTTAGTTATATGCGTGCTTAGCGAATGTTTGGCTAGCGTATTTCCCTATTTTACAATTGTAATCGTGTATTGAATAATTACCATAGTTGGGCCTATTTTTCTGTATAGAAGGTGTTGGGAGCTTGCAACCACAATGGCTCCATACTAGTTGTTGACTAGGATTACTTGAGGCACGTCATATATCTTGGCATCTAAACTCATATGAAGCAGGTAGCTCAGGATAGTTTCCAGCTATACTTGGTAGTTTTAGAAATGCCGAAGGTTTTTGAGATTTTGTCCATTGAATTGAACCGGGTGATATAATAAGGTGTTTGTAGAGATTTTTTAGTGCAGAATATTCGAAGCTACGGCATGTTAGTACGCACATTTGGCTTTGATGGATACCCCTATTGTCGATCGATTAACGTTGGTGGTCATGGAAAAAAAAGTGCCAAGTTTTTGTGCGTGAATGCGTTGTTCATTTAACTTTAATTGTTTACCCCACTCAAAGATATTGTGACAAATACCCTGTCGAACTTGAAACCTGTTAAATGGTTAATGATTTTGTGCTCCGCATTTTAGGTTTTTTGGTAGCATTTATTATATTCCAACAAGACTTTGTAGTATATTCTGAACGTTTGAAAGTGTTGTTATAAGGTTCAATTGACAACTAAAATCTTGCTTTGTATTAAGTACTTTGGCCCACATCAACAACCTTTGAAGTTTTTGACATAGCTTGAGCTTGGTGCCAAGAGGTAGTCGTTTAGCATCTTTTTGGTTTGAGTAGTCATCTATAAGTAGTCGGCTTGTTCGGTACATGTTTTAGTTCGTGTTGTCCATTTTCCGCCGGCTCTTGTAGTCTTTTATCGATTTTTAGATTTGTTCTCCCCTTTGCCCCAAACGGTTTTTCCATCGTGAGTTTTGCATTAAAATTGTCCTCCTCTTCGGAGAGTCCCACACCTTTTGTACACACTGCTCCCCCCAAGTTCGGTTTACCATCGCACTTTTGTATCGATGTCTCCTGAAATGACTTTGTACCATCAGGAGCTTTTTCTACACCGTTCATCGTTAATAGAGTTCGGTCGCGGCTATTTTTGGCCAAAAATCACAAAATAGAGTTAACAATATAATTTAAGGACTTGGACTACAACCTTCCACGTCTCCTTGCATTAAATTAGCATTATTAATTCTAATTTCGCATTAACACTAATAAATCTTTAACACTAATAACGATGAGCAGTGTAGCTTAAAGGATGTTTGGCTTCAATCTTCCCTCTGCTATGATGTAGAGAATCGCTCCTTGTTTGGGAATCCTCCAGAGGGGGATTCACCCCATTTTTAGGGCCCAGCTGAAGAAATCCTCTACTTACCATGGTGTCACGCAATCGTACCATCAACCGGTTATTTTATTTTTATTTACGAATGGGAATTTCCCTTTCAAGAGAAAAACCTTTGATGGGCGGTTTCGAAAAAAAAGACGGAAGTGACTACTGCTTTTAATCACGAAAAGGTAGTCAAGAATCACATGCTCTGAATCAGTTGAAATTCATAAATATGTACAGTTTGGAAAGAAATGGAAAATCACTAAAAAAAGCCAATTTTTCATACAGATGGGATCTTTTAACTTTAAGCGACAGTTAAGATGAAGTTTTTTTTTTTTTTTTTCGTGACCAGAGTTGAATATTTCGAAAACTTCAAGTCAACTTGCCGTGCATTTAGACTATTCCCCTCTTTCCAATAGAAAGCGTGTAGACTATACTTCTGTAAACAAATTGTCGCAAAGTTCGAATCTCTTAAATATACTTTGTCCAAAGTTCAATATTCAAGGTAAAACAATAATTACTGCAACGACTTCGAGTTCAACAGGGTGGATAATTATGGTACTTCAAGAATAATCAAAACCTATGTTCGGCAATACATTGCCTTCTTTGATAGGAGCAATAAGGAATCTCGTCAACGAGGCAACCATACCCAAACCCAAAAAAGAAAAAAATGTGTTCTTTTTGAACCACATAACACAATCAATAATTCAAATCACAACATCAGTTCAAATAACATTGATGAAAGAACAGGGGAGGAGAAAAAAGGCTTCAGAAACAGCCACTTCCTAAATTCGACAATGTCTTCTCTTTATTCAAAGGCTGATCTTTCAAATAATTGCTTCGTTTGAGTTCTGCCAAAAAGGAATCGAAAAATCGGAGTAACAACGAAACCTGACACAGACTCACTTTTTATCTCATTGCTTTTTTTAAGTAAATGAAGCATATGCATCTAAGTATTTTCCATGTTCAACTTAATGAAAAAACAGAAGACTGGTGTGAGGTGATAGTGGATAGTGAATAGGAGATGTGGGAGACTGTGGTTGGATGCCCAAACTCATGGTAGAGGAACAAAAGGTTCTAAAAGTGACAAGCAACGCCTAATACTTGCCATACATCTCGTACCGAATTGATAACAAACGATCAAGTAGTCAGCTAATATCGACGACAGACTTAACAAATAACGAAAAAAGGCATGCCAAAAACTGGAGCATCTAAAGTCCAACTTAAAGAAAAGGAAAGAAACGTCAAACACCATCGGTCCTCAATAACAACGACCTTAACCACTTCCTCCTAACCTCTTCTTTTTCACCGTTTCCTCCTTTCAACTATACTGTACAACTAACACAAAACGACATTTCCCCAAAGACGACAACAGTCAAGCTCTCATCGCCCTCACCTACCTTGAGAGCAGATGAGCCCATGAAGCAGCTAAAACGGAGATATGTACGCCCCCTCCGGCCGCGCATCGGACCTCTGCACTATGCCCATGCCGCAAATGGGGCATCCCGGGGAGGCGATGGCGGAGAAGTTGGAGCCGCAGGTGTTGCAGCTGTCGTGGCCGATGGTGGGCAGCTTCAAGAGAGTCTGGGCGCAGAACTGGGAGGCGTCCTCCTCCCCCTGAATGGTGCGGTCAGTCAGGCCTCGCTGCGTGCACACACTGAAAGGGAAGGGAAGGGAAGGGAAGGGAGGGGAGGGGAGGGGAGGAGGGGAGGAAAAGACACACATCCTTCAGGTCCAGGAAAGGGAGGTGGAGAAGTGGGAAGTGGACGAACACCGAGGGTTGATCGTAAAAAAACAAACATTTGGATTGGAGAGGGAGAGACGAGGGCAGAGATGTGGAAGAGTGTGAAGGGAGGGAGAGGATTTCGCACTAGATAGCCCGGGTATTGCACCAAATTTGGAGGGCATTTGGCCTTTTTTTCCAGAGAACAATTACCTTCTGAATACGCTATGTCTTGCATGTAAGATATATATTCAAGACAGATATGGTCCTTTATTATTTTCAAATTTGAAGTAAAATATATCATAAACTTTAAAAACCCGAACCAGGAGCAACAGTGGTCAATTGTATGCTCTTGGAATTTTCTATTGAAATTTTCAATGTATGCTAATATGGGTACAGTAAGTAATTATACCAATAATAAGTAGTAGGAGTCGTTTCATGATTTTATATAAATTGTTGAATGATTTGTTTTTTTTGCGTAAAGTTTTTTGCTCGACATATTTATCATGGAAAATAAACAGTAAGAGGTTTAGATTGACATATTACATGCATTGTTTGGATAAGGA
>JBBHKE010001956.1:62197-157197 GCA_037447655.1 Zygnema cylindricum
TTGCTCCATTTCTTTGACTGCACTTAAAAGTTTTAACAGAAACCATTAAGCCCGACGTCTAACCACTGTACGTAAGCAACCTGGCCAAAGAAAAACATTCAAAAAAGAGGTAATTTCGGTAACATTACTTGATGCATGCGTGGCCAAGGTCGCGGAAACGATGGAAAAGTCGTGAACTTGGTGGGCAGCGTGGATACTCTGGCAACCGCAAAAACTCGTCTTTGAGAATGTTGAGTGCAATGTGAAATTTCCGGGCCCTTATCGCACATAGGCAGCGAAGCTCCTGCACCCCCCATGTGAAATTTCTAGGTTTTCCTGTTAGAACTAGAAATGCAACATAGTTTACAGCTGTTCAAACGAATTTACGGAACTACCAAAAAACCGAAAAAAAGCAGAAAAAAAACGGCTTTACTAACTTGCTGTAGCCAACTTTATGTCGCAAAGAAAAATTTAAAAGTAAATGTATTTATGAATAGAATAAAAGGAGAAAAAAATATGGCTTAGTAATGCAGCAAGGCCAGACTACCACATGTAAGCCTTATTCTCACCATCAGCCATACTACTAAACGGATCAAGAAGTTGAACTGACCCTAAAAAGACAACCATTAATTTAACTGATTACCACAATAAAACCTAGCCATCCATGGTTCTACACTCGTGTCCCACCTGCCAGTCCCAAGATATGAGGTGACTGATAACAAACAACTCCATAGACCAGTCATGTCCCGACCTCCACAGGATCCTAGGATTGCCATTATGCATATACAACCGGAAAGAACCAGACACAACTTTTCATTCATCCATATGATAATGTGGAGGTGAGGATGGTAATTACCTGTGTGAATTGTGGACCCGATTGAGAGAGCTCCACAGCAAGGTCACTGCAGATGGGAGGACCGTGACTGAGTGCTTCCACTAGGCGAGGAGTTATTCTCTGGCTATCAAAACTGCATTCCATGGAAAAAAAAGTGATTTTAAAGGGAAGAAAGGCGAGGAATTAGATTACCACATCGAAGTACCTCATTTTTATACAAGTTACAATCTGTCCATCTATTCTGCATACCAGAGCAAAAACTTGATAATAATGTGGAGCGATATTTTTGTTTAAATACAGACATTTACTGCAGAGCTGAGGTGCACATGAAAGTATCAACAACTGCCTACGTGCACACAAGAGTTTTCAATCTGTGACATCGTCACAAAACAAATCTCCCATGGCTTCTCAGCAACATCAACTGACTGTCGTTACCGTGATGTGAGCTGGAAGGTGATTTCATGAAGGTCTATGGCCGGGTCAGGGCCCTGGGCCTGTAGAAGGGTCACCCAGCCCAGCAAAAGCGGCTCCAGGAGACCTAAAAGACGTGTACAGACTTCCACCGCGATAGATTTGGGGCCACCCTCAGAGCGCTGAGCAAGGAGGACACGGTCATTCAGGACACCCACAAGGACTGTGAAACAAAGGAACAAAAAAACAAGTATACAAATAAGTTCTGCATCTGGTTGTTGCAAGCGACTAAACTGATAAAAAGTCAACTCACTGCTGATTGCCATGATATTTAGCTATTATGCTGTCTAGTTTGATTTACATTCTTAATCAAGTAACAACAGTGCTTTTCTGCTTTTTGACCTGCAGCTGTCCTGCTTGTTTTCGGTTCGCAAACACATTTCAATCACATTTCAATTTGGTTTACATGTAAAATGGTAGAGTTCGGTTGAGGCTGGCCGAATCATTATCTAAAGTAATCACATGGAGTGTGTGGTCCTATCTCACCACTTGAGGTTTTTCATTTATACAGAAAAAGAAGGGAAAGAAAAAAGAACAAAAAAAAAAGTTATAAAAAGGTAGAACTGGGGCTAAATAAAAAAGTAGTTTGCTTTTTTTTGATGATGTTCTAGTTCCAAATTACATACCCTGCAGGTATTCAGTTTAATGTTTAACTTGATAAGAGGACCCAGAAACTAAACTGAACGAGCTGAAATGAGGCTGATCGGAGCTGGTAAATACTGATAGAGGCTGATACTGATAGACACTGGTCCTTGATTTGCGCCACTGGATTGGGAGGCTTGGGAATTAATATAGAAAAAGAAGCAAGGAAAAAACATGGATGACTGTTCGGTAAACATTGACAACCAGTCTTCTCAGCTATAGCTAAAATGACTCAACAAATATGTCTTTGCAAATCTTATTGGTTAGAGCCTGGACAAATATGGCTCAGTTGAAGTTGAGGGATGCGTTTGACCTGCTGTAGGGCTGTCGATTGTGACAAGTGGTCGCACAATGCTATCCCACCCAAGCATAGCCACAGTGGTTGCTGTCGAGAAGAAAAGAGAGGGACCAACCCACAGGAGGGAGCGAAAGTGGAATGGTTTGTCAAGGGAACAAAATCATGCCTTCAAAGAATTAGCAAAAGCCAGGAATGAAATCCGCCAGCTAAGTTAAAAGGACACAGGAGCCACAACAACTAGGCCTTCATGTCTAGGTAATGATGAATCAGGTCAAGCATGAAATTTTCCAACACCGCTAACAGCTTTTCAGGTTAATATAAGAACTTTTGTGACGTGGTCCTCATTTAACTGTTTGAACAGAAGAGAGAGGACAAGCAGGAGCATGTGAACTGGATATTGGAGGATAACTCTGGTCGAAGCTGGGTGCACTGCTGGCCAAAAGCTCCATTCGAGCAGATATGATCATGACACGCTGTGTGGTAATGACACCTGCCACGGCGCTATCTTGCTTTGCCTGCCAGCGGACCTGTCAAAAAACCACCAGATTTACATGAGATCCTGCATGCACATAGTCAGGCAATAAAAGGCCAAAACAGGTAGTAGTAGACGCTGGCTGATAAATGTCTCTCGTACAGACATAAATACTCAGCCATCTCTTTCGATACGTGACAACATCGAAATGTGTCCCCATGTCAACTAGCCATGTAAACCTGCAATCTAGAAACCAAAGTGGGAAAAGCTACTTTTGTTCCAAAATTCATACACATTTTTTAGGTGTGTAACCAAACAGAGGAGAGGAGCAAAATGAAGTCTTGATTTTAATAACCTGAAAGTATACACGACCAGCAGGATGCAATATTGGCAGTCGGCCATACATTACTGTAGATTCAGATAAAGTCTTAACCCACTTGACATCGGTGCGAGTTTAACATGCACAACATTGTAAGATGAGGATGTTTTTGGCATAGCTATCCTCTAAATTCAAGTTCAAAAACCCGTGAATATTTTTCCAGAAATGAATCACCCTTTGTCAAAACCCACATTTATGACCCTGACTCTTAGGTCCTAAAAGATGCAGTAGCCAACCGGTGTTTTTTCCAGCTGCATATCCTTCGTCCGACAAAATATCCATAATTACCAACAGTCTAATGGCAATATTAAACATAGTCTAAAGTAGTTTATCAAGCGAATTCACTTTCAGTTAATCGCAACATCAGTTAAATTCAATTCATCGAGTTCTTAAAATAAAAAAAACAATTATTATAGCATTCAGGTAAATATTGGGATCACGTCAATAATAAATTGTTCCACAAATGAGTCAGTGCATGGTCTCTATTATTACATGTACTCTACGTTGCACGGAGATGGAAAATTCTTGACCATAAATGTTTCCAGTCAAAAGTGCACTATGTAGCATTACCAAATCAGCTAAATTGCCCATCGATATTAGAGTCAATAAGATTTATTCAGTCGCGACTTGTTTTGGCTGAAAATCATAAAATAAAACTATTTAAGGGAATGGACTACATGCCACGTCGCCTTGCACTAAATTAGTACTTTATGCTCTAACCAATAAATTCTTAACGCTAATAACGATGGGCAGCGTATCGTCACATTTCAAAATCTTCAATTCTGCTCAAAGACTATGGCAGTCATGGATTCCAATTTATCACGATACACCGTACCCTCCAAAAATACTAGTTATAAAACATTTAAGCAATTCTCTGTAAGCAACATTAGTATTGTCCAAACCGAGAAGTCCGACATCAAGGGTCCAGTGCGCTGATAAGGTCAAGCACTAGGGTTGCACCCAATGGAATAGTACAAGACGCTGATATTTCCTACCTGTAACTTTGTCTCTTTTATACGTCCAAAAATAGAAGTACATCCAAAAGAGTGAACATGTCTGTCGTTGTTTGTACTTCAAACAGTGAAGCGTACAAGAAACTAAACCAGAAGATTCATGTTGACACTGCTTGGCAAGCATTCCGACATTTGAACCCATAAGAAAAATCCCCAAAACCGTTCACAAAAGGCTACTGAAGCTCCATTCTTAGTGGTTGATTCCTCTCTTTCATGTCCCATGTCATTGGGCCCCACCTGTAGCACGATTTCTGATGGTTGTAGCTTCACGTGCTGTCCATCCTGCCTCTTTGTAGCAAGCAGTGCTGCTCTTCCACTGCCCACTTCAGGAATCTGCACTGTGCCTATGTGGCTTCCGGCAGAGACATAGAGGATGGTGCCAGCTGCAGCAACACCCCAAGAAACCGCAAGTCAGGGATCTATGGATGCAACAGAAGAAAGTCAGAAGTCCTGGAATAATGTAATAATCAGGAAGGACAGGAAAATTGGGGATATCAACCCTAGGTCTGGCTCTGATTTGTGCTGAATATTGAAGCCCCTCTAGCCGATAAGTGAAATGTGAAGACGCAGTGTGAACCAACATATTATATTAGTACCGCATATCATAATTGTACACATCGACAACGTATAGTGATAGGATAAGTGAACAAGCTACAGATATTTCCGCAGATCTTAGCGGAAGTCTTGATTACAGCAAAGATCTCTTATGATGGGAAGGCATCCATTCATTGACCATACATTGCTTTTCACACGCCTAGAATTGTACTCGCACTATTGTCGATACACTTAGGTCCATACAAGCGGGGAAAACACAAACAGTATAGCTTTGCATACTGTACTTAGGGTACATATCCATCTACATGTCATCACATTTTTCAAAGTTCGCATCCTACAATATCCGATATCTCCATTGATCGATAATCCAGTAAGTCGATATCCGACATAACGGTTTTAATTGAACACCATTCAACGCTGATAGAAGTGCATAGGTTCATAACGTTGAACCAATGAGCTTGTCGGCAAATCCTACACCGTTTTAATGTCTAGCTTTGAGCTCTCGGGTTCCCCTAATTCCATTCACAAATGCACACAAAATAAAGTCGGTTATCAATTTGCAATCCAGTCTTGCACTTGCATTACTATACCATAGTATTTTGAACTTAATAGTGCCTCAGAGAAAGTGTGATATAGGGACATTTGATTCTTTTAGCGACATTTGATTTCTTTAGCAACATTTACTTACGCAAGGGCATCCCAAAAACGCGTTGCACAGGCGTTTCAAACATGCACACGATAGGGCCGCCACCGGTCTCCTCCTCTGCGCCATCTGTCTGATCGTCGAATTGCTGGCCATAGTTGAAAATGTTTCGGGTCACAAAATCATCTTCATTTAATGCCTCTCTCTGGTCAATACCCGTAGGCGGTTTTGCCTGTTCTTCCGGCACTGCTGGCATATTCGCATTCTCAAGGTCATAAATGACCAACTCATAACCATCATCCTCCAAGATTGCAAACTGGCTGTCGTGCTTACCCGTCCAACAACCATCTCTTCCACGGAGACCTGCAGGTTTGAGGCAGAAGATAGTGGTCATCAACTTTGCCTAATGGTAATAATGCTTAGAAATACAGAGACTGGATATTTTCCTGCTTGGAATTATCTCAACAAGTGTCTAATGGCGGTTGGCATTTTCGCCACTCAGCAATGACTACAGTTAGCAAATGATGGTTGACATTGTTTTGACAGTAAATGCCGGCATATATCAGCCGTCTTTAGAATGTCTTTGATTCAACCAACTGCATAGAAGTCAGTCCGTAGATCCTAACCTGCCATGGTATCCATCCCTTCTCCAATTGGTTCATTGACATCGAGGTAACGATAAACAACGACCTCTCCTGGCCCTCCTCGACAGTCAAAGAAAATAAGGAAGGCTTGCTGTTTGCTGCTGTACACCATGTGTCGTGGCACACGTTGGATCCCTTCCTTTGTCTGTTAAACAATATCGAGTTACAAGATTAAGAAACAATCAGTTCCTATATTAAAATTCCAAAAAAGAAACAATCACTTTTCCATTGCGCAATCTTAAATAGGGATAAATTCATTTACTAAAGACAGCGGAGAAGGTGACCCACAGATTGACAAAAGAAGTTACCTTCAACCTGAGAAACGGCAGGAAGCTTTCCTGGATTAGGGCATAAACTTACAACTGGAGACATTCTTTTGAGAAGATTGATAGAAGCATCAGCACCAGCTAGATTATAGCTGAAAAGATTGCAACCATCCATGAGGATGACACGTGATGGATAGTTAAAAATGCCTTGTTCCGAGTTAAAAAAACGGAAATCGGTTTGGAAAGGCTGCAGATCCAAAACAAACAAGATAGCTTTAGTGTACACACAAACCTTGTCCATAAACATCAACTGAATACACAAAAAGGAGCCAGGATGACGGAATTGCACTGAAAGTGTTTTTTCAGGAAACAGGATTATTGGGGTCTCCTTTGTGTAATTGCAATCAGTTGCTTTGTATTTCAAACAAAAGAACCTCAAAGTGTCAACGGCGCTGGGACGAGGTCTTCAAGTGGACATCAGTAGATTGGTGTAGTCAAGAGGTGTGCGAGTTCCATCGCCTTGAATATTTTCAGCCAACAATCCGACATTTCGACAGTGTAGAGGAATAGACACAGGCAATTTGATGAGAGATAGGCAGGGTTACGAAAATACAGGGCACGGGAAAAAGAAAGGTTCGCTTTACCTCACACACAGGAAGGTCATGCAAGGGTTCGATAGGGTCTGCAATGGCCAAGAGGGGAAGAGCCTGTATAGTTCCTTTGCTCTCAGTTAACTGCTTTGTTGTCTGAAAACAGCCCAACCCAAATGGATGATTTCTTTTAGTGCCGTCCATCCAGTCCACCCTTTTCTCATGTTTTTCCAATCTGTTGGACACAGTCTCTGCTTTTGACACCAAATAAAAAGCAAATTCAGAGCTTGGGAACCATTGTGGATGCTGAAGTCTCTTCTTTTGACATCAAATAAAAAGCATATTCGGAGCTCAGAAATAATTGTAGATGGATTGCATGCATCCCTAAACAAAATGTTGCCTACTTCGCAAAAACTGAGCTCTATGACCTATGCAGGTCAAGCATGAATGCAATAAAGACCTATATATTAAGCAGTATAAACCAAAAAAGGCGCAACTGAACTAACATCCTGCACATGTCCCTGCTGTCTCTGGCACTCACCCCGTAGAGAATAGCTCTTCTAGCAAAATCCAGAGCAGTTGGCTGAGTAATCCTGCATTCACGAGACATCTTGTAAATCCTCATTCAACCTGGTCTAACTTAGTCACCTGAGAAAATGCACCAATGTTATCTGCTGCAGTAAGTAAGTGCCGAATGATAACTCCAGAAGAACCCCACATTCATTCAAGGGACAGGAACCCCATCCCGAGGTTACAATTGACCTCAACAAGAAAGTAGAGCCGCAAGTGACTGTATCTTCTGGCAATTTCTCAAGTTATCACTTCGTCTGTTCCAACAGATGCTTCTTTTTCTGAACAGGCACGTGATGTTAAGAATCTAGACTGCACTCAAAGTAATAAAGCAAGAGAGACTATGCTCATCAGTTGTTCGAACGGCACAATGCTACATGCTGACTGCAAGCACTGACTACAGGTAATAAATAACCTCTTGGTTAGTGGCTCCATACTTTGATTGTCCATGATGCAAAATAAGTTGCTGCTGCAATTGTTGCTCCGAAAGAAGTCCTGCAGCGCCAAGACTCGCCAATTTTTCCCTCTGAGCGGCGCCTGTTTCAGACCCCATCCACCATAGAGAATCAGGCTACCAAACCCCAAGTTACCTAGTTCGAAGTGGCCGGATGACACATGGACAAGCAGTTCTCAGAATGTCAGTTGACCTCAAACAAGACAATGAACAAAAACTTGGTGAAGTTGGGAAGGTCAGCCAGAGACTCGGCAAAAACAGCAGCCACCACGATCCTGGCAAGAGGAGATGTGAGCTTCAACACGTTTGCTGGTATAATGCCTAGCCTTCAAATTCTCATCGTAAAGACACAAAATTATCAAAATTCACAGATACCTTCGACTGGAACATACTTCATCATAATCTGAGCTTCGCTGGACAACAATTCCCATCCTCAAGAGAAAGAATGGAATGAAGTTGAGTAACTGAACAGGTGTAATACACAGATGACAAGGCAGCATCCCTTTCTTTGTTCTTTGCTCAGCGGCAATGTATAGTGAGCTTCAACATCACATATACCTCATCTCAATCATCCTTAACCCCACGCCCTATGCCTACACCAAAGAATACTTCACCTGCTGTGCCTCGTGCTGCTTGTAGAACTGCCATAAGCTTTCTGCGATTCTCACGGTTCAAACAGGCCATGTTGTCCCTACTGGCTTCATCTTCAGTCTGCAAGTCCTTCTGCACCACCATTCAACCAGCAACTTGTGTTTTAAGCTTGAAAGACAACATGCAAATTAGAAACACTGAAATCTATCCAGGAGCAAGGCGTCAACCATAATCCTTCCCAGAAATCTGGTATCTTCTATACCAGAAAAAGCAATGTTGCGATGTTAAGTCGTGGATGCAAAAGTAGATCCTTCACTCTTTGAGTTGCACCACCGCTCCTACTCCTGTCTCTGCTGAGAATGCGAGCTATGTCCAGTTGCTCCAGATCTGCACCAATTAGCCAAGTTCGCAGAATTAAACCCTGTCAGGATGCTGAATTGGCATAATTTTATCTACATATCAAACGTTTATTTCGACAAAAATTCACTGGTTCAGGACAGACAGTCCACCATAGAATCATAACATGGATTTGAGCATGTTCAGTTGCACGAATGTTTGCATGCATGAGATACTCGACATCTTCATTGACGGTACGCAGGGTGTGGAGGAAAGTCAACTGCTGGTGACCGCCTTTCCACCTCATCATTTGTGCAATCAAGTCGTTCTACCAGTCCTTTCCACCAGAATGCCCAGAAGTTCAAATAGTGTACAGACCATTGTAGGGGTCAGTTCCCTTCCACTGCTGTTGGTTTTAAACAAAAAAACATCAAATTAAAGTGATTTGAAAAGAGTGGTCAATCTGGCCAAGCTGTCAGCAACCAGCAATGTCACGGTAAAAGTCGGGTCTTTTCCAGTAACAATTTAATTTGAATTTAAGCATGTGAGGCGACAGGCTGACGTATGTGTATACAGCATTAAATTGACACATGATGATGCCTGAAGTAGCAAACCCACTCCTGATGGTTTTTGGAAAAAAAATACCAATACCTGCCAGCAGTGGCAGAATGGGAATAGTACACGACCTGTGTATAAAGCGTCAGATCTATCTATCGTAAACAGAAGACATTATGCCTCTTGTTTGCCAAAAAAGAACAATTGTGAAAGGAAAACAGAAACATTGGCATTTCCAGCCACTGTAAACGGAAGTTGAACTAAACGAAGCTGGTCAGATTTTGTTGACCTGAAAGGAAATGCATAAAGCCAACTGCAGAAGGCTACAGTATATTTATCTAACACATAACAATGAAACGGGCACCAATGCTGGATCCCATGATGAAGAAACAGGCATCACATACTCTGAATTGAGGAAGCTAAACTTTCTGGTCTGCCACTTCAACCATATCATGGACTGTACCTGCTTGGCTGAAAAACTGTCCACCGCCCACTTTATTATTGGCGTTTTGATGAATTTGCGCCCTCCAACCTTGTACTATGCCGTCATGTGTGAGTGTCAGGAGCAGCTGGAGGCTGGCATGCCAATGGACGGCGGTGATGGCTTCACTTGAAATAGATCGTCTGCAATTCCACCAGCCACCACAGACAGAAATAGTTCATTACTCCTGAGGAATGCATGGCAAAAGCTCACGCCGCTGAGTGATTGAAGTAAGTAAAACCTACAGCACACAGCTTATCTAGCAGTGCACAATTGTACAAGCTTATATATCCAGCAATGGCCATTATACAGCATCAATTTCTGGAGGACTGAGAGCCTTTATTTATCTTTAAATAAGAGTGTGTATGGTATGGACATGACAAGAAACACCCAGTGGCTGGAGGTTATCATTACCGGCTGGAAATACTCAGCTCATGGTAACGTAATTTACTTTTTTCAGCTATTACTCATCATACATGTGGAATATTCTCTACAAAACTTTTAAGTTCAAATTTTGTCTGAAAAATTATGGCTGAAAACAACTCCAAAACCAACAAATCTCCTGGCCATATTAATACCACAGAAGGTCACAAATGTGCAGGTAAATTCCTTGAACTCAACTATAATGTCCTTTCCAGAATAGAGATTCTCAAACACCGAATGTGAAAGTATGAACCAGGTAAGAAGCTGAGCCCAATTCAAAAGAATAAGAGAACTGGATGAAAGCACTGACAGGCCAACAAGGTTTGTGCGAGTTGGTGTCGAGACATCCCATGCCATGAGGGTTCCAGTGCGATCTCCAACAAACATTAGAAGTAGAGTCGGGTGGAAGGTCATAGCTCCAGCCCCTGCCAGCTTTAAAAAGATATCTTCCACTGCATGCGCCCCATTAAGGTTTACCTGGAATTAGACCACTGCAACCTGCACACTGGAACAGTCTAAGAAGCAGTACTGCGAAAAACAGCTGGAACAGTAAAAATGCAAGAAATTTTGTTTTTTATTATAAGCTTGTAATACAAGTTTGTTGATGAGGAGCTTCTTGCTGTTCCTTGCTGTTTTGTTTACGCCTACTTCAAAAAACTTCAGTATTACACGAAGTCGTAACTGAATAAGAGTGCTTACCAGCAAGCACATAAACAACTGCAAATGACTCGAGGCTGTGTGCGCGAATAATACCATCAGCATAAGCAACATACTGCCATATTAAACAAAAGGACATAAGACAATAGAAAAGGAAAAAAATCACAAAATGCATCAGAAATACGATGTTATTTGGGTTATGCTGCAAAGATTCCTCCCGGCCCTAATGCCTCTCTTTATGGTCTCAGCTTATACCGAGGAAAAAAGGTCAGATAAAGAAGCTCCAGCAACTTGAAAAACTAAGTGTAACAGTGTGCTATCAGTGGACCGGTCGATACACAAATGCCAGCAGTTATGTTCAGGATTTCACAACAATTAATTCCTACTGCAGCCATTTTCAAACAGGTGCAACGTTTCCAGTGAGCGAAGGATTAAACAACTAACGCCCTACCATCTAGGTGCCAAAAAACCGCCCATCCCAGGATACCTTTCAATTTTCCCAAAACCTAACTCTTTCACTCACCAGAAATGGAAGTCGGTTATGACAGGCCAGTCCCGTGATATGTTTTTTCTGATCTGTCTTCAGTTTAGTGGCCGGTCGCAATCCCTCAACAGTCCCTACCACTGCAGCAATGCAGTCACAGCCAGTGGACAGGTGACTGTACAGAGGGTCTTGCCACAAAATATTTTCAAAAGTGCAAAAGTTTATGATGATTTTTTTTTTGACATTTATCTAATAGTTTCTGTAAGCATATAGTTTATAAGCTGCATATGCAAGATGCCAAATCAACAGGCAAATGAGTTGCCAAGGACGATAACCAGCACATTATATGACCATCCATAAAGATAAAGTGCCATCCCCAAAAAGCTTCAGTTGCTTCAGACAAAACAACATAAAAAAAAGTCATTTTGTAGCCGCTCTGAACCTCTTATCGATTTTCACACTTATTCTGCAATGCTGAAAGACAGACAAGTATCATGTCTTCAAGGGAAATACAACGCAGCCCTAAACAAAACAGAAGTCATGAGAATTTGCTTTGATATGGTGACACCAAGCCTGTTAGTAAAGATCGAACAGACACTTTATGGCATGCCCTCCAACCTCAAGGATTCTTCCATAAGAAAGTAGAAATCAGCCATTATTCATATCAGAAGGTCACGTGCGACAAAATTCATTTCCTTAAGAAGCAACTTAAGTTTCAGAATAACAGCTCACCGTTTATAACAGAACGACGATGAGCGGCGAAGAAGAGCCAACGGCGGAGTGGAGTGAGTGCAATATGTACTTCTGCAGGCTTGTTCCTTACGTCCGGAGGGGAGTATAGAATATATGTATGCTCAGTATCGAGGTCCCATGAACGAATCGTCAGGTCCTATCAGGGGGCAGGAGACAAAAGAAAAATTCAGTCAGGGAATACATTCAAAAAAGAAAATGTGCTTCTCTCTGCAATATGATCTATATGTCACACAGAAACATCATGGTCACTGCATGCAAAAACACGCAAGATACAACTGGGCATCCATTGGCACAAGCAAGCCACTGATAATATCCAAAGCATTTGCATAATTTCTTTTCCCAACCTGGCATTAAAGATAAAAGACCGAAATCGTGTCCATATGATGTCAAACAGATGAATTTGTCCATATTACTTCATACATATTAAATTAAGTCGTGATTAATTGAAATGATAATAAAGAATGTCCCCGGAGCTCCTGCAGCCTCTAAGGTCTTCAGCACAGCATCAGACCAAAAGGCACATCATCGAGCTTCAATCGATACTGGATCACAATTGTTGACCACCTTCCTTCTGCTGCAAGTGTTTATGCCTTTAACAATCCAGAGTATGGAAGTTGGGGGCCATCATACTCTGCAAAAATAGCTGTTGGGAACAAAGGTACTCGATTGGAAAGGTTCTTGGAAATGGACAACTCAGATCCACAAACTGACAACAATTACGACAGATTTTTGGCACCGTCACAACCGTATGTCATTCATAAGCTCACCTCAAGCACCGCAACGATAACATGTCCACCAGCAGGACTATACGCCATACGAATAACAGGGCCACCAATATCCACACTAGATAATTTGCATCCAGTTAAGATGTCGTACTCTGCAGCAAAACGAAACTGAAGTCCTAAGCAATATGTACATGTCACTTTCGGCGAGAGCTCTACAACTGCAAGATAAAGCTGAATCAAGTGTGGGAGAATCGTTGCAAGTAACCCTCTTGTCAATATCCAATTCTGGTTCATTCTCGGAACATAAAGCAAAAGACCAAAGTTCCCAACCTTCTATTTAACCACCCACAAAAGGAAATGAAAGCTGCAAGCGTGCAAAAGGTGAGAAATTAAAACATAGGAGAAAGGGTGAGTGCGCCCAAAAGCTTCCATGACAGATTGTCTACCAAGCTTCCTCACAATCTGCAGCCTAATTCGCAATAATATCATGCAACACGAATTAGTCAAATCAAGAGTTTCAAGTTGCATGACCCAGTTTCATCACCATCACAAACATCCTGCAAACGTCGATGTGCAATCAGAATACGCAAAAATGGCCTAAAGAAAACGCCACCTGTAAGCATGTTACGGGATATTTTCTTTACTCGACACAAACCTCCCCAATTCAGCAGGAAATTCATTTCCACTGTGAGAGGGAGAAAGAGAGAGACACACAGAGAGAGAGAGAGAGAGAGAGAGAGAGAGAGAGAGAGAGAGAGAGAGAGAGAGAGAGACAATGTAATCTAAACAGATTGCACACCGTACAAATCCTATCATAAGAAAAACATCAGAACCTGTAGAAAACAGTTAGCATAATATTCTGTAACAGCTGTTTTGTTCATCCGTAGGTTTCAACGATATTGGTATTCACTTGATTCAAGTGAACAAAATGAAACTACTTTTTAAGTGGTTCAATCGACAGCTTCAGAACAACCAATATGCACTGAAGAATGTTTCCAGTACCATCGATATGGTAAAGACTCCCTTGAATCACTAAGAAATACACATTAAGTAATTAAACCATGAACCATTAAATAACATTTAGTAGGTCGCACCTAGACAGCAGCAATTAGGCTTTTGAATTCAAATTTGTTAGGAAACACAGTTATTCCAAATGTTTAAGGGAGATGTGTTCAACAAATATGTATGCAGTCTTCTCATAAGACCACTGCAGCCCCCTAGAGTTTCATGCCATTTTTTTATCCTGCTCATGCTCTGACTTGTCCCCAAACACACTTTCATAAATATCGTCCAAAGCATGGCTTCATAAACATATATGAAAAGTGTGGATGAAGTATCACTAGAAGTGTTCCATGAAATGTTTTATTGTGGTCTCATGATCTCTTTTCTGTAACTTGGTTCAAACAGAACCATTACATTTTCTTTCATGGATGCCAAAACCTTCTCGTTCACATTGAGTACTTTCATAGTCTTTCAATCATTCCACATTATAACAGTACATCATAGTCAAAGCAGTCTTAGTCTATTCAGTTGTAAAGGCATTGGCCCCACTATTTTGTCATTCTGACCTAAACTTTAGAACTACAATCGTTTAACTCAAACAATCTGTGGCTTCTTGGACCTACTCAAACTTCCGTTGAAGTACTAAACACTGTGCAGCATTGTTCTTTATTTTTGGATTTCACACAATTTTGTTAACCACTTTTTCTTTGATATGGCCATGACTATTCCACCCTCTGTGTGCTTGTCTTGGTCACAGTAGAACGATGAAAACACATGTGTGTATCGTGTGCGATGTTAGAAGTTTTGGGGATAAGAACTTAGATTGAGACAATGAAAACCAATGATGAACTTCCCTCAATCATGAACTTCAAACAGGCACATTCTAGTTGCTATTTCGAAGGCCATCTCTTGCTGAAACCAAACTAGACAAGCTGGGTCAATCAGCAGGCATGATATCGTTGCTCAACATTGTCTAGACACGGAACATGCTCAGTTCATGAGTCAGGCCAATAAAACTGGAGTCAGGCCAATAAAAATGGATACGAAAAAGGCAATCATGTAGTGATCGCTGAATATGTGCTTCATGAGTCAGGCAAAAAAAGCTGGATACGAAAAGGACAATAATGTAGTGATTGCTGAATATGCGGGCAACAAAACGGGGTTTGAACTTAATTTCGAGAGCAATGTTTGTGTTCAAGACATTGGTTTAACAGTGCGTTCACAAAGGCAAGGAAATTATGTGACAAATTCACATCCTTCACCCTAAAAAACCAAAAAATTATGCTTCTCGCCCTACCAGTATTACAATGAATGGGCTCTCTAACATGGTGAAAATAATAC
Source organism: Zygnema cylindricum (assembly GCA_037447655.1). NCBI lineage: Eukaryota > Viridiplantae > Streptophyta > Zygnematophyceae > Zygnematales > Zygnemataceae > Zygnema > Zygnema cylindricum. Next base: position 77,357 of record JBBHKE010001956.1, read on the forward strand.
TAGTGTGAATTGCGGATTTCAACTTGTGCTGTAAATGTACCATATTTAGTTAAAGAAATGGTTTCGCAGTTTTACAAGTAAGTTTCTCGGTTAGCTTAGCGGCCACTAGTATCTGTTGCTTCCCAAGACAACATCCCTGTGTGAAAAAAATTACATACCCACAATAGAAGTTCCCATGGCCGCTGCAAACAACGGCTGTACTGGATGAAAGGCGCCACAATGGGCATGTCGGCGAAGATCCAGGTGCTGGCGAGCAATCCACTCCATGGCTGGATCAGGAAACCGGAAGCTCACCCAGAGCTCCCAGGCAACGCCAGCTACTGAGGGAAAAAAATATGAGACCAATAAGAGGAGGAAATAGTGCCAATGCAAGGGAGAGAAGATGCCGCTGTAGGCATTCTCAACAACGGAAAGAATTGTAAACACTAAAACAGATTACTCGAGTTCCGACCGTAGGTTAGGAGGTTACAGTAGCACACGTGGGAGAACAAGGCGAAAACTAAATTGAAACGGAGTCTCGTCGATTCAAAAGTGTAGAGTTGTAAACCGCAGACAGCAACGTTTTTAAACATTGGTTTTCTACTTTTGTTTAGCGCTCAGCCATGGCCGCCACGGTAACCATTTCTAGGGGAAGAGTATTGCTGCCATCATCTGTTGGGGAACCAGGCGAGGCACGGCAGGCATCCTCCAAGAGAAGACCAGTACCTTGCTTTACATATTTGTATGCCCACACGCTTGACTGAAGCTCACTGATGGCAATCTTCACGGTCATCTCAACTCACGTTAACATCATCAATCGTTTGTTTTTTCCTGAGGAAGTTTCTTGGTTCGGTACTTTTTCATTGATGAAATCAATTTGGTGGCAGGCAATTCACCGGTCTAAAACATGAAGTGCAACTTTTTGTGCAATGCTAGCTTCTACACTCGTTATTTTTTAAAGGTTGGTCTTGAATGTCAAACATATGCAAATATTCTGAAATATTGAACAACATTCCTCAATGCAGTGGAGGCACATTACTATTGGTGTGTTGATGATTGTGGCTCGGCTTTTTTTTAGACAACAAATTAAACTATATTCCCATTAGTTTCTCTAAAAACCAATATTCAACAAGCCTCGCTGTGCTTTTCCGAACATTTAATAATGAAACATTTGTTTTCATTATTAACGAATGTCTGATTTCTATTTCAATCATAGGGAATGTTATGGAATGGATAGGAAAAATTGATGAATTTGTTAAAGCGTCTACATCATTGTAACTACATTAAAGAAAGATAATTCTGTGGAACTTATATGTCACATATGCTTTAGAGTTTGTTGCTGATTTGGTTCCTGCTTGGTGTATTCCTTTGATTTCTATTATTGGCTACAATTTGAGTTACCTTAATGTAGTTGTTTTTGGAATCCAAGGATTTTACTTCAAAGAAAATGAAACATGTGGTATTCGTAATCCGTTGATTGTTGAACATTTACCATGCAGGCATACTATGTCGACGCGGTGTCGTCAAGTGCAGAATGCAGTACAAGTTCTGTCATCTTCTGTTATGAAGGATGGGCAATCGAGTTTCACTGTGCAAAACAGTTGCTACTTGCGTGCTAGCTGCCATAATAAAGTGCATATGAGCATTTCCTTGGCACGTGTCTTCAGGCACTGCTCATCGTTTAATAGAGCACTCCTTCATTATCTAGAAATTGCTTCAGTGGCCCTACTTAAGGTTGCCTCGCAGTTGTCCACAGTAAGCATTTTACCTGGAGACAGGTTTTGTGAAAAGGACAGCAATGGCATAGGAGCTGGAGGAGGAGACAATGGTGGAGAGGGAGGGAGAGGTGGAGGTGATGGTGGTGGTGGTGGTGGTGGTGATGGTGGAGATGATGGAGATACTGATGGTGAGAGTCAATGTAGAGTGCCTTGGTTGTTGTTTCCCAAGCAACGGCTTGGATGTGGGAAGGAGCAACAGATGCTAAGGGATCTGTTTGTGAAGCAGCTTTCAATTCTGGCCGCAACTTTTCTGTTGTTTTCTTGGACCGCCGAAGCTGTCCCTCTTATCATTCCTGTTGAGAAACTGCAGCCTGGCAAATATTACAAATGCAGGGAAATTGAGGTGAAGGCTCAAGAAGATAACAATTTAGGCTTGATGTCTATCATTGAGCAGATGCTCTCGTTTCGAGTAGGCGAGGAGGTTAATCAGGAGAGCTTATTTCACGATGAGGCCTCGTTAAGAAGCTCTCCATGGTTCTGTAATGTCCAAGTTTTATGTGAAACTATAGATCAAGTAAATGTGAAGGTCATTATTGAAGTGGAGGAGGTGGTATTTGGGGGAGCTTCCAATTGTAAATGTGTTGCTGTCGGGCTTGAGCAACAAAGTTCTGGGCAGTGCCTGTTGCCAGACTCTATGGAGAAAAGATTATCACAAATATTACTTGCAGCTAAAAAAGTGAGCTTTTGCACAATGAACACAGTTAAAGAGGAGATTGAAGAGTGGTACCACAGCCGCGGGTTTGACCTTGCAAGTGTGCAAGGTTTTGATGGTCTAGGCAGCGCCGAAATCACAGTGAACATGTCGGAGGGTGTGATTTCAGGGTAAGTTTTCTTGCCCTATCGACATTCCATGTCTGCATGCAGTCTATAGGATTTTGCTTAATATGATTTATTGACATTCTCTCACTGTGGGGAAAGCTCCCGCTCCCTATCCCTTACAATGTTCAAATGTAGGGCCTTCTGTATTAATGCTAAGCAAAGAAGTGTATTAGTTTTTCCCCACATTCCCCTCTCGCCTTCCCTTGCTCTTGTTTTCCCTCTCATGATCCCCAAAAAATAATTAAAGACATCTACAGGTGGGCATAGCTGGTATTGATGGAATCACACAACCCTGTAGCTGTCCTTGCTGAGAAATGAATTTGAACCTTCATCTTTTTTATCATTCTTACTGCAGTTGTGCTAGGGCACTGAACTTGCTATTACAGCAAAGAGAAGGAAGGACTGCAGAGGTGAGGCCTTGGTTAGATTGAGTGCATGGACGACATAAAGTAGCTGTAGAAGCACGAATAGAAAATGTTAAAACCAATGAATCCTGACTGACTTGAATTTTAATTTCAGAGTTGAATCTTTAGTAGATGTACTTGGTACGTGAGATCACATTCAGCAATCTGGATATTGTCGTCGGTAATTTTTCAATTACATTTTCTACGTTTTTTTTCTCTAGGTTTATTAATTATTACATGTTGAGAACGTTTAAGTTTCTGATGAGGTGTTTTGTCTTTGTGTCAAACAGGACGCATTTTTCTTAGATTAAACCAGTGCATTTGTTTGTTCTCTGGGAAATTGGTGCATCTTCTGTTTAGTTGCTTGTCCATGCTTTAACTGTCAACAATTCAACTGGAAGTTTTGACTCTTATATTATCTGCTCTACTTTCTTCCATGTTATCTAAATCAAGCTATCACCAGACATCATATGATTTTAGCTTAAAATTGTTCTTAAGTTTCTTTCATGAGGTTCTCTGTGGTCACAGTTGTCCTGCGGTTGTAATATGTGCTGAATATGTCTGTTTGACTTGGACTGGCGTCGCCAAGCACTTTATAGCTAGATTTGTATATCATTGGATATGTTTTTAAAAAAAAATCATTTGAAAATAGATTTTGAGCACCTCTTCTCTTCACGCTGTATGTTGTTTACATATCCGGGGGTTCCTTCAATTCCCGTAATTTTTGTCATTACTATCTAGTTGGTTCAGTCAGATCGGAATCCCCACATTTGGCCTCCTGTCTTTCAGTTCACGGTTGAAGAGATTGAATGAATAGCAATAAGTGGCTTAAATTGCAGGTTGGTAATGCTGAAGGACAGAAAAGGCTATTCGAAGTTAAATAGGATCATAATTGAGCATTAGTGTTTTCTTGAACAATTGATGCAACCACTATGACAAGTTTCTGTAGGTTGAAGCGACTAAGGTATTACATAATGTGTTACGTGTTGTCTTCATTTTCCGAAATCTCCTGTTGATCTGAAAATGTAACCAGGTAACCCCCCAGGATAGTAATCTTTGCCATTTCATAGCCTCCAACAAGTAGAAGGTCAAACTACAAATTAGGTTCAGGACAATCTTTTCCAATCGTTAATGCTTATCAGTGAGAGTTGCGCGTCACTCTCATTATCTAAATTCTGCTGTCACATGTTTACGTTGCAGTAGGTTTTCGTGCTGCGTACATCACTCTGGAACTTGCTCCGTTTTGTTTCCACGTAGATGCTTCTGTGGTAGATGGTCACTCACTACATTGGAACGAGTGGTTCTTTCTGAGGCTCTTCTCTTATCAGTTTTACAACAGTATGGGATCCATGTTTGCTCGAACCTATGTTCTGAAGTTCAAATTGTACTAGTAGGGTTCCAGCCGCAATATCTCTGTTGGTAAAACCAAGGCAAAGGGCCAGAACAGGCATACCATAATGATTTTGCTCTCTCACACGGGCCTATTTATTTGTGGATGGTGCCACATGGTCATTTCTATTTGGTTTACTTTTAAGTTTAAAAAAAAAAAAACTGATTCAGATTCATTCTAGTGGGCCTTCGGCATTCTCAGAGTGAATGTGGCGTTTGAAGACAAAACTGGCTCCAAGTTCATCAACGGCACTCTCGAGCCGGAGGTTATTCGCCGAGAACTTCCAGCTACGGTGTGTATCTCTCTGCTAACGTGAGAGACTGGCGTAAGGTCACAGCTTGAAGCTTACAATTGTTAGATCAGGAGCTTTCTTAACATGTTAACTTCGCGGAGGCAGCTGCTCTCAGACACCCGTTCTCACCTTTGTATAGCAGAGCTATTGGTGAACAAATTAGTTGGTCTGGTTCCAAGCTGATTACTTTGGGTTACAGCTTGACCTTAACCCAGTGCCGATAATTATTTTTTGTGTTCATCACATGCAAATTAGAATGGGCTGGTTGATGACTGCCAAATCTGCCAGAACGGATAGAGCTTTCACGTGTTTAAATTGAGCCTCGTCCAGCTCACAGTGACCTGTGCCTTAAGCTTGAGTTTGACGACCTGCCAGTTATGGGGCTAAAGTAGAGACGGTTCCTTTAGCTTTCTCTTGTGGATAGATTCCAATCCTTCTTGGGCTTCAACCAACTTGGTTCTGTTACCGCATACAGCTTTCTAGGAAGTGTAGTTGGCATATCCTTCGTTTCCGTCTGCTGTATTGGAATTAGTTCATGTCAATTTGTACCAACGATGTTTCTGTCACTTCTGTCATGTTCATGTCGGGATTCTGTTTTAAGCTACGGTTAGAGTATCTTCTTTTGCTCTCCCTTCTGTTTAGTGTTTCAGACGTCATGTTTGGAAGGCTTTTGTTACAAAGGTTGTGATTTAAAGGTAGGTGATGATGAGGGTGTTTGAAATACTTTTTTCATTTATGTCTTTGCTGTTGAGATTCCTGGTGTAACCATTAAGGTAGAAACTGAACTAAGTTTTATCACTGTTTCGTCATTATAAACCAGTGAATAATTAAGGCCACCATAATTGCCTTAAAGCAACGAGCAAGGGCTTGTATGTCGAATGTGCAGACAATGTGACATAAAACATATACATGAGAGCAATAGAACTGATCAAGGTACTTCTTTGATTCCGTGTAATTGATTTTATGAATAGAAATGTAGTAATGTTGGTAATATAGGCTATTCATAGTCCTGTTTCCGTGTCTTTTTCTTGTAGCAGCTATCGGCAGGTTTTCCATACAACCGATACGCGGCTGCAGAAGCACTGACCAGACTTAGTGCGTTGGAGCACTTTTCTTCTGTGAGAGTGGAGCCACGTTCTAGAGAGGGAGAGGTTGGCGATGGAGGCACAATTGTCAATGTGGTAGTTTGCGAACGTCCACTGAAGATCATGGATGTGGACCTGGAGTGGACATTGGGCCAAGGGGGTCCAGATCAGCTAGGGCTGGTGAGGCCCTATAAAGTTGTGATAAAAACCATAAACATAAGGATAATCAAAATGTGTTATCCAGAGAATCATAATCTACACTAGTTTTCTGGTTCTGTGGTTAAATTCAATAATCTGGTTACTGTTTCCATTTTAGAAAGAAACTGCAGCACAGATGTATCAGTAAAACTTATCCAGTTTATTTTTTTTCACAAGTTTTGTCAACCAAGTTTGTAGGTTTAATAGGGTTGACTTTTAATTGTCACTGTTTCTCTTGGGCAATTCCTGGCGCCTCTGGGTTATAGCAGTACTGTCACTTGTAAACTGGGCCATAAACTTCTTAGGGGGACAAAGAAGCATAGCAAATGTCCTGCACCAGTTCAACATGTGTCTCTTTTGACGGATTAAATGGTGAACGTTCATTTGAAGTAGCAGGGCCTTCCATACAGCATCATCTGAGTCCCTGAAGGAGGTTTTCAAGCCAGATGGATGAAAACCCTCACTAAAGAATATGAAGAGGAGGGGACTGGCACCAGCATAGCTCCAGGTCTGGCAGCTTTTGGTCGTAAGAACTTGTGTCAGATTTAAGCCTAGATCCTCTGCAAAAATAGTCTCCCTGCATTGCAAATTTAGGAGTTAAGCTTTCCTTGGTTTCAGTTGGTTCTAGTCACCTTGATACTGTCAGATCGTAAGTCATTCATATAGGAAATGGATGGACATGGTGGCCTCAGGTGAACATGGTGCCAGGCGGAAGTGTGTCTGTGGAGCACCGCAATTTGGATGGATGGGGTCAAAGTCTTTTGGGCTCTGTGAGCACCTCCAGCTTTTTGCATCCGGAGGTGAGTTGTGTGTTTCCATGCTTGCATCATATTTTGGCTATATGTATGACTTATGTGTATGGACTTTACAAATTTGAAGGGCTTGTGGTGAAGAAATATGTCGGTATATTGTATCGTAGTTCCTGGGATCATAATAGTCTAATGTCCTGAGTATATGCAAGTATCTGGCTGTTCACGACAGCTTGTCTTGTCAAGGATATAAGAGGAAGGTTTAATCAAGAATGGTTTTGTAAGGATCTCTGATTTATTCTTAGGTGACTAAAATGAGAAGCTGCGTATAACTGCAGCTGTAAGGGTGTCCAATTAACAGTTGGTACAATTGCTTGCAGGACGATTTGGGCTTCAGGCTTGAATGGAAAATTCCTTCTCGATCTGCTCATGGGTTCAATAAAAGATATGTTAAGAAGGTGCAAGTGATGAACACACGTGGTTTGTGCCCCGCGTTAACTCAGCGATTTGAAGGAGAGGAGGGCAATCCAGTCTGGATTGACCGGGTTGGAGTGCGAGCCGTGATCCAGGAGGTGATGCACCCAGGCTCATGTATGTGGCTGCCAAGAAAGCGTTCATACGACCCTTTTTTTTTTCTTATCCAGGGATATTTACCTTTGTGAGTATGCTTATTTGCAGTATTCTATTAGGATAGTTTCGTTTGCACAAGACAGTGATGTAAGTTCCGAAGCCAAAATCAGAGTAGGGACATGTAATAGGCTTGTTCTTTTTTTATCTGGAGCTGGGATAATCTTAGAGGCCTTTGTGTAATATGGCTAATGGCTGCTTGAACGGGATGAACTGACGAGTTATGTTACACACATCTCACACCATGCTTCTTCCAAAACTGGCCTTGGTGACCACCATAGTTGTTCCATGGTCCTAGTCTGTTTATGTCCTCGACGATTTGGACTTTTGGGAAGCATGAATGTGTAGTGGATCAGATACGCTGCAATGCACTGGTCAGAAGCGGGCAACTGAGTTCGTTTTCATAAACCAGAAAGTTGCGGGCAGCTTGAAACCTTTCCTAAAAAGAAAACCTGGTTGTGAGTTGTCCAAGCTATAGCTGTCTTTTCAACATTTAGATTTGCTACATTGCGGATGCAGAATTTGAGTCAACAAAGCCATGTCACACTGGGCGCTGTTGTGGAGGAGATCACGGTACGGGATGAGACAGGAGCGTCCATTGGAAAAGCGTTTAAGACTTTACCAAGTGGTGCCGAATTAGCAGGACCCACTACCAGCCTGGGAGGTTCCGGCCGTGATATAGCAATGTTTCTGCAAGCAAACATTACACGTGACACAACCCGTTTTGTCAATGGGACACCTATTGGAACACGAAATATTTTCCAGGTAGGCTGGATCTGAACAGAAATATCTATGCTGTTCTCAAAAGGCAAGAGACGTGAGCTTGATTGTTTCTATAGTACCCGCCATATCACCTGGACGCCAGAAAACTATTGCTATGGGAATGGTTTACTTTTTGTTTTTGGGAAATATGAAATAAATAATGTATTCTAGTCTGCTTTGCTCAAAAGGCAAACAAAAAAGTTTTTACGCTGTGTTCAATGATATGAATTTGAAAATACACATTTTATGCGGTTGCTGCTTACAGGGACTTATTGTGATTCTTGATGGTTACCTTCGAAACTAAATACATAAAAATGGTTTCTGACATGACAGTGTAGGTGTTGGTTGTACTGTTGCATTTTTGTGTATTATTTCACATATGCAAACGGTTAAGTTTGGGCTTAGTATTCCATTACAAATTTAAATGAGGGTTTTAGGCGGTTCTTATTCTACAAGTAAACATAGCAAATAGGTTGCAAATTCATTTAACATGTCTTGAAACTAATTTGAAGCTTTGACAGTCAGGATTGTGTCGATTGTTTCCTGTTTGGTTTGCTCTCCAAAGTTATGATGTGCAATCCACATTGAAATCTATTTATCCAACGTTTGAATCATTTCTAAAATGGCTCTTTCTTTCACTATGTGCGACGTCGTCATTTACCATTTGTTTGGAAGTTGACAAAGAAGCACAAGAGCCTGGTTCAATAATAACATCCACTCTAAAAAAGGGAGGGGGGGGGGGTCGTGACAGAAGGAATATCAAATGTTCACATCAGTCTAATAACATCAAAATATAATCCTTATTTATTTGTAATCAGTCATCTGGGGGCAATTAATTCTGGGGATAAAGAACCTGAATTTTCCTATCGGTTCTCTACGTTGACGTTTTGCCTATTGTGCATGTTTATTTTGTTCAGTGAACTCACATGTTAGACAGCTGGTTTCTATCGATGTAACGGGGGATTATTGCAAAATAGAGGAACAATTTTAACTTGAACCTTCTTTAGAAGTGACTTTGCAAAGTCGTTGTGAACCCCATTGTCAACCTTTCACAGTTGTACTCTGTCTTGGCAGTCAGAACATGACTTTTGATTGGGTTTCATTCCTACAGGTGGAGCAGAGTCTGGGTTTGGGAACAGGCCGCCCGTTGTTTAACCGGTTTAAGTACACAACCACACATTTTTTGCAGCTAGCAGCAGTGAAACAAAAGTGGCCTTTGAGACTGCCACCTGTCCTAGTGCTGCATGCACGCTGCGGTGGCTGCGTTGGAGATCTTCCTGTATATGACGCCCACACTTTAGGAGGACCCTACAGCGTCCGTGGATACTCTATTGGGGATCTGGGGGTAGCGCGGCACTTTCTTGAGGTGCGTGAGATTATTCTTTTCAGGCATCTGTTAGTGAGTTGCATCTCAAGCTGGCCTGTGGCCTAATTAGAACCACCGCACAAGCTTCACGAAGTGCCAAGTTACATAATTTGAGCTTTAAGGCGCATTAGCAAACTTGTGGTACAAAGTTACAGCTACATACTTTCTCGTAAATATATGATCGAAACTGAGGCAACACCTTATGAGCAGTGACAACAGGATGATGAAGCTTTCCTGATGATCAACAACTCTTCACGACACGCTGAAATTGCCATGTTTGCTGGTCTTTAAATTGTTGTGACCGATGAGAAAGCAAGAATGGTGAAATAAAGACAATTCACTTAGCCAGTGTGACAGGTTCGTGCCAGGTTCAATATTTCCACATGCCAAGCCACTTACAGGCCCTGACTGTAATGTTGCCATGTCACCATAACAGGAAGTCGTTTTTTTATGCTTACAAGTTATAAATTGTGGTAAATGTATACAACTGTCAGAATGACGAGATGGTAAATACCATGTTCGGTTGTAACGGTGGGCTTTTGCCTATTAATGGTTAAGCATAGCCACTTTATTTGTTTTTCGACTATGACAAAAATCCAGTCGCCGAGAAAATTTGGCTTTTCAAATCGGCTGCTTTTTGAGCAGGTATTGTGAACAATGCTTATATTTTGACAATAGTTTTTACTTATTTTTATGGCAATCTCAACAAATAGTGCGAAGTTATGATGCAAAAAACCGTGCGAAGCAAATAAACTTTATGTCCACTCTCTATCCACGGTGAAGAAACATGTGAAAGTCAATATAGGTAGCAATTGAAATCACTTGCCGGAAACGCCTGTACTGTGAATCAGTGCATAAAGAATATCTCTACGGGGCAAATTAAACAATTTTGTTCTTCAATTGTGCTCAATTCTCTTGTCCGCAAAATCGGACGTTAATGTTTTTTCAAACTTGAACCTCCAATTTTTATCCGTCCTTGAAAAGTCAAAAAGTTCACTGACATTAGTAAACAGTTGAGATGCATTCACAAAAGGGGACTTGTTACTAGAGTAGAACCGTCTGTAAATGGCGCCATTAACGGTTTAGCTATTTCGAGATTTTGAAAAACTCAAAGTTGTTGCTTTAGAATGTGAATGATGAATGCAGTATGTGCTTGTGTGAGTGGTTCAACAGGTTGTTACCATTGGTTTTGTACAAGGCTTTTGTATAGCCTCTGCTCATTTTGGCTCTATGGCTATTGCTTTCTTTCAAAATAGATACAAAATGGTGTAAACTATTGAGCATTCAAGGCTCTATAGGACTTGACACGGTTATAGCTCATACTATTAACGGCAGAAAATGAAAAGCATTTCCGGATTTTATTTTGCTTATTGAGACTCGAAGTTTCTTACTAGTATCAGATATTTTTTTGTTGTTTTATAGCATTGCTTATTGGTGGCTTGCCTGGGCAATTGAAATGCGGTGCCTTAGAATCAAATTTCTGTGGTTTCCAAATTTCAAATCGAATTTGAATTATCTTGTTGGTAAGGAGATATGAATTTCTGATGAATCAGTTGCTTTGTCTTTTGGTCACTTCTCATAATAGTTGTCATTGTGAAGTTAAACACATTGGAAAGGAATGTAGGCTTGAATAGCAATGCGTGTGTGGTATATATAAGGACAAATGTGTATGCCAAATCAGGTATATGCCTACAGGTCCTTCTGAGTCACAATCAATCACCTTATGCTGATTTAAGTTATGCTGATAACTTCGGCAACTATTCACAGTATCCCATAATTGTATGTACCACACTTGCCATTCGTTTACACTTGCTATTTATTTACCAGGAGCTTGAAATTCTCAAAGGCAATTATCTCCTTCCTAAACAAATACTAATATTATGTTACAGTATTCTTTCATAGGTGAAATGATATATGGAAAGTTACAAATTGAAGTAAAATTCCTAGTAACATTGTTTGTGTGGAAAACCTGGTGTGTATACGTCCATGGATTGTATTCTACAGGTTAACCACGATTTGCACTATGGAGCTGGCTTATCTTGGATAACGTTTAGCTATTGTCCATGTTTTCCACACATGCTCTCATTCTTTTTGGAGTTCCTCTTGCAAGCTAATGGCCTTCTGAAAACATGGCATGTGCTGGCAGGTCTCCTCGGAAATAAGGTTACCCGTTGCAGCGACACATGTCTACAGTTTCCTTGAGTATGGAACCGATTTTGGGAGCTCAAAATATGTGCCAGGCAATCCTACAGATTTTTTTCAAAAGCCTGGCAACGGCATGTCTGTTGGTATTGGCTGGAAACCGACGCCAGAGCTTCGAGTGGAATTTGCACAAGATTGCAACTTCAGGGAAGGTGCAATTTCTGTCCGTTATGGGGAACGGTACTAAGTGGACATTTCTGGTTAGATTTTGTGCAAAACACATCTTTGCAAAGATGGCAGTAAAAGTCAAGTAGGAAACATAGTTCCACTCTGCTTTGACCCGATGGTGTAGTTTGTCAGAGGCAATGTGTGTTATCCACATGAATCATAGAGCTCTGGAAATGAACGGTAACCAGGATAGCTATTGAAACTTTGTGAATAAGACTTGTCCATTTGGAGCTTGTATTTTGGTAAAAGGGCTCTCAACCCCGTCATCAAATCGTGAATATGAATGGTTATGGTCAAACCCTAAAGAACCTCCGCAAAACGAATTTAAGTGTGTCATCCTATGCATATCATACGTTTGTGCATTTTTCTTCAAGTGCCTAATCTGAAATATCCACGGAAAGAAATGAGGACAGACTCGCTAAACATCAGTTGAACATAGTTATAAGTCAAAACTGGAGAAAAAAACAATTACAGCTCACAAACTGTAATATAAATGAAGATGTGTTTTTGAAGTCATTTATAGAGGATCAGAACGTTGATATCTCAATCATCATCTAGCGGTCAGGTAATTTGCATTACAATTCTTTTTGACATCACTATCAGATATTTCCTCGTGTTCCTATATGGTGTCTGTTACCGTCAACTCCAATGTTAACTCATTGTCAATTTCTGATTCTCAGGGCGTTACATTACCCTAAAAGAGACATGTAATCTAAAGACTAGCTAGTAATCTTCCAAAATGCAGCAGATACTGCCAATATTGCCCTACTTGTAAAATCCTTGACTTAGCCTAAATTGTGCATTTATGGGTTCTGAACAAAAAATTATTTTCGTCTACTTGGTGGAAACAGTGTCTATTACAAAAGTGTCCCTAAAACTAAATGCGGCTTACAGCCAGCTTATTTCTCCTAGTGGCTTACAAATTCTCTCACTATTACAGTGTAAGCCATTTGGATATGTAAAACAGGCATTCTTAACATTTTGTAGATATTTACAGGTGAAGTACAACCCCATTATTCAGGAGAAAAAACTAGGTTTACATGGACAATTTCATGCTCATTATCTGCCCTTGTCAAGGAATGGAGCCGGCAAGGAAGAAGACGGAAGGGAAACCAAATGAGCTTAGCTTGTACTTGGTTTTCCCGTCAGTCAAATTCTTAAACACGCAGCCTAAGTTTCAGACCAATTCTTTTGGTCTCATTCTTATGATTGCTATCCGATCTGGTTTTCATGCAAGGTCTTAATGGAATCTAGCATTATCACTACCTCACTCATAGTAGGTCGACAGCTATGGTCGGGAGCAAGACACCACTTGGAGAGCTCAGCTGCCTTCTGCGAAACCTTTTGAGAAACCTCGCCTCTGAGGTGAGGGTCTATTATCTTGTGGAATTTTGAGGGCGCGAGGAGGTAAGGGCGACATAACTGCACAAGGTTGTGCTCGCGTGCCGGTCTGCAAGGAGAGTCAACCCATCAAAAATGAACGTCCAAATTTAGTATAGTTTATTAAAGATGCCACGTGAATTACCCTGTTAAGTCAACGGTGTGATTTGCATAGAAACGTAAACTGAACTTTTTCATTTTATCCTTCTTGTTTCAGCATAATTTGCAAAGGTAAATTGAGATGCATTTTTCACCAAAAACCAGTGAAATCAAGTCTCGTTTGTGAAGCGAGCGTCCTCAGGACGAGTACCAGGAAGCAAGGGCATTTTCAAATTGGAGCTTTTTTACAAGCTGTTAGTATGATGAAAATACCTGTCTCGATCAAGGGATGGCCGGCCCGTGAGCAGCTCTAGAAGAACCACTCCAAAGCTCCACACGTCGTTTTTAGGGGTGAGATGCCCAGTTAAAATGTACTCTGGAGCAGCATAACCAGCCGTTCCCCTCACCTGTGGATTGAGAAGACCAATGCAGAATGTACATAAAACAAAACAGCCCCTCGGTAATATCTTCAAATCTATCTTGTTATTGAATTCAATCAATTTGGAAGTTTGCAGGACAACAGAAGGCACCATGTAAACAATGAGCAAGGACTAAGCACCAGCATCTCTTTCAGTCCAATGAGTTGAACAATGTTGAGACAATAAAGCGGAGAGACAAAAAAATGGAATTTACGTGTCTATGAACCCATATCGTGTGTACCTGTGTTGAGACATGAGTGTCTTCCCCTCTTGGACCCTCTCGAGCGAGCCCAAAATCTGACAGCTTGGCGTGAAAGTCAGCATCCAAAAGGATGTTTGTAGTTTTGAAGTCACGATAAATCACCTTAAATCCATGGAAGTCAACAAAAAAAAATAGGAAGTCTATAAAGCCTATATACCTGAGAATAGTACGAAGATATTCAAGGGATACAGAAAATGATGTCATAGAACAAAAAAAAATATTAACACCGTAAATAAACACTCACAAAACTGACCATTGATTCCCTAGACATGGCCCGATGATAAGTTAAATTGAAAGGATCCTAACCACCTGCTTAGTTTGAAACAATTCATATGATGCAGACTCCCATCAGATCCTATCATGGGCAGAAAAGGTCCCCTTGTGGGTAAATTATATGCTTCACCTCCCTGTGATATAGACTCAGATGTGCTTTACGTTGTTCTTGTATTGCTTGCAATGTCTTGCAGCACTCCCACCCTAATGCACTCTGTAATTGTAGTCATTATGTGCTTCTTTTTCAGCGTGTCTCCACTTGTTTGGCCAACATTGTGTTGAACTTTTTGAAAATGGTCATTCCCACTTCACGTTTGACCCATGTAAAATAAGAGTCTATCCTACCCAATGCAAATACCTAGCGCTTTTGCTCATGCCAAACATCCTTCACAATATCTATTTGTTATCTGTCACTCCACGTTTTTAAGTCTAAAAACCCATTGTGCATCCACCAGCTGGTGGTATACGAAAATCATCTCACAAAAGCCTCACCTGCGGTTCCACCTCCTCATGTAAATATGCAAGCCCCTTGGCTGCCTCCAAAACTATCTGAAGTCTCATGCTGAGGTTAAGAGGCTTGTCTGTACCAAAAACAAAGCGGTCCAGGCTCGTATTAGCAAGATACTCGTACACTAGAAGTCGCCTATCCTGGTCAGTGCAAAATCCAATCAGTTTGACTAGGTGGGGGTGCTCCAAGAGGCCCAACATGCTCACTTCCATCATCCACTCCTTGTGTCCCTGCAAAGCATTTATCAATGATATGTCATGAGATGTCCGTAGAGATTGAGAAATTTTGTATAACCTTCATGACTGCAATGTCATCAATTAAACAATCTTGAAAGGACAACTCTCCATCTGCGAGAGACATGATATACCAAGTCTACATGTGTAGCATTGTCATCCACGTAAACGTGGCATCGGAGAGACTAGCCTACATTTGGGCTTGCATAAAACTAAAGTGCAGTGTCTCCAAGGAATGTGAATGTCAACTCAAAGGTAGCACGCAATAAATGGCCGAAAAAGACAAAAAATGTTGTCCAAATTCCTGATGGAACCAGACAGGCTTAATTGGACATGCGCAATGGATGTCGTTGATCTCTGTGGATGTGAATAAAACAACATAACATGACAAGAATTTCCAATCATTTCAACAATTTTAGAACCGCGTCTCTATGCATGTATATAAATATTAAACACCGTTGAAGAGAACCGACGGGGACGCAAGATGTGAAGGACAGCGGGTCACACAACAAAAAAATAGCGTAGATGGATCTTTCAATGTCTGAAATGCAAAAATGCTTCCAAATGCAATTGCAATTTTCAATCAGCCTGGATGGCTGATTTCACACAGCTACACACACATTTTCACACTCAATTTTTACCATAAGAAGGGTAATTTAGCCGAAACGAGGCACCTTAGAAATAGACAGCAATAGTTCTCCTTTCATCGGAAAAAGCAACAAGCCCATGGGTTTCATAAATGCAGCAAAGACGCAAAAAAATAAAAATACTCTGACCATCATTACCTGTGATGACGAACAATTAGTGGAATGAATTTCTACTGTTTGTTCCAAGTAAGTCTACTAAAAGAGCAAAGAATTTGTGTACAATATTGATGGCCATTGTACCTGAAGGCTTTGTGAATCCAACTTCTTTATCGCAACCTCCATCGACTGCTGACGTGATGCTTGAGATCCACCTTTGAAGTCCGTCTTAACTTGTGGTGAAATTGATTTCACGACTCCTTTGTATACTGTTCCGAAGCCCCCTATCCCCAGAATCAAATCTTCTGAAAAGTTGTTTGTCGCGTTTCTCAGTTCATTATACGAAAAACTTCGAACCGATGTTTGTTTGTTGGCATTCCTTTTGTAAAGTTCCGCAGCCAGGCAACCTTCTGGTGGTGTCAGTAATCCTGTCCTCTGACTCTCGCCACGTGGCAGATGGGGCTCCTGAGAACACTCCGTCTGAGGAGGAGACCACCGGTTCTGACGCGCACTACAGCCGTTTTTCTTCTGAACACTCTGAGGCCGAGGCCGACTAAGACTCTGTTTGAGCTTCAAAGACTTCGGCTGATTATTATCTCCTGCTTGCAAATCTTCTCGTATGGTCTGACCTTGACCTTGTTTGCTGCTTTGAGTTAGCCGTGACGTCACTCCTGAGGCCGAGAGAGAAGGTGACGGCTTGTCGTATTCTTGAGACGGCTTAGGGAGAGGGAGGGGATGGAGAGGCTGTCCTTTGGCGTCGTCTGACATCATTGAGCCTCTTGAGCTCGTTTGAGAGAGATGATAAGGGGAGGGAAACTCCTCCGAGGCATTCCTGCTCCAGCTAGATTCTGAAGAGCGTCGATGGTGAGTTCGGAAAGGTAAGTGAGGAATGGATTCAAGCAAGCCACGTGTCTGACACTTGGTGTTACTACTCTTCACTGAATATCTCAACTCAGGATCCGGTGCTTCGCCGTGGCAGTGGTCTTCTGGGAGAGCGGGACTGCTGGAGTGCTTCACGCTCTTGGAAGAACGGAAGCAGAGCCAGCCCATGAGAGAAAGGCAGTGGAAAGGTTTTTCCAATGACAGAAGAATTGCTCGGCAACTTGGAGAGCGAGAAGTTACATCGGTAGTGCGAACGACTGGAAGGCTGCGCAGCCTTTGATTCGGTTTGGGAACTCAACGCCAACAAAGCTTTGATCAGCCGTCGTTGCACAGAAGAAAGAGACAGAATCGGTACAATCTGCATTGGAAATAGCCTTCATGGAATTTTAGTACGCACGGAAAATATAACAGTCCACACTAGATAACGTGTATTTGCGTGGGCGGTTCTCGTCCGCCACTTTTAGGGTTGCTGTTTTACGTGTGGCGGACCTACAACACTAGATTGTTCAATCTCAACGATCGATACAATTTTCTCAACACTACAGTAGATATTGCACGTGCTGGAAAATATTGAATGTATAAATTAGTGTGGAACAGACATAGGAAGGTGGGTCAGTGAAACAACAATGGTGCCGCGCTACGCGCCAGGCCGCTACAGGGTCTTCCAGGCGAGCGCTGAATAACTGCTCGACGGTTGGGGCTTTCTCGGCTGAGGGCGACCCCAAGCACCGGCGTACAGAAACCCCTTCAGGAAAAAGATCCTTCAAGCGCCTCCAGATTTTGCCGATGTGATCCTGACCGTCCGAACCTTTCATCTGGTTGGGACACTGGCCCAGACCTAGGTTTGGCTTGGAACATTCGGCTGTTTCATACGAGATTAACAAAATTGACATGATTAATGTGCAATGGCCTTTTATGTAGTGCTTTATATCGTAGCGTCCGAGGTGACGAAATATCTCGTCTGATACTCATTCAATTGCGCATCATAGTTTTCTGTCAACGTTGAGCAACATAACGCATCGTGTATCAAGGCAAATCCTACATGATTTTTCTGCCGTACAAAAATTAATAAAAAAATAAAAATAGTGAAAGTAACAAGACCAAGTCACTTGCACTGGCATAATGATCGCTTCAGATAAGTACTCGAGAGTACAAAAAACCTCAAAACGTTTTTGTTGACTGCGTGTCAAAAGTCAGAGTACGATGAGGGTACGTCCCCATGTAGACTGTAGAGAAGATTCTCCGTACTACTTCGAAGAGCGTCCCTATGTGCGAAAATGATATCGGAACTTTTAAATGTGACGGTTGTAGATGTAGGTACAATATGTGACGATTGAAGCCGACTACGAAACTTCCGACGAATAGTGACGTCAAAAAAAACAGCGACAGTGGTAGACGTCTAGATTTTTGTGAAATCGTAGATGTTTAGGGTTTGGTGACATTGTGACGTCATGCTCACTTGTGACAACGTCGACGTCACTGATTCATTAACTTTCCGCCATGGTTTTCCGATTTCGTTTTTTTTACTTTTCTCACTCGATTTGCCATTAAAAAAAAACCTAAAAATTGTTAAAAATAATATTTTTAAAATATCTTTCATTTTATACCAACATTGTCGTGTCTCATTCTAAATAGTGTGAGATAAAAGCGATAGTGTGAGAGGAAGAGGGGAGAGGCGACGACGGCGCAAAACTTTGCAAAGTACCCCATGAATGAAAGTGGAGGTCCAAGACCCCTGCAATTCCTTTTCCGTACATGCGCGTGACGAACACAAAGAAAAAAAGAGAGGACTCTCCCTCGTCCTAAAATTTTCCCACTCTTGTAGCGCGTGCGTGGGTCATTTTATTCGTTGTTTGGGCGGTACTTCAACTAGAATCACCCCCTCGAAGTGATTTTGGATGAAGTTTTTTTTGGGCTGGATTCTCTTGCCCGGGGGTCGAAAATAAGAAAACGCCAAATTGCGTTCACATGACGACAAACACGCCGTACATCCAAAGTATGAATTGACGTTTACTCTACTTTGGTAAAAAATATTTTCTCGTACGGCTAAAGTTTTTGTCAAAGTTCCTTGAAGTTTAGGGCAAAAAGACAGAGAAAAGTAGACACTTTAATATATGGGGACGTACCCTGGTTCTTTAAATTACAAATTAGGTTCGTTACAAGTTTCACCCGTGTGTGGGAGACGCGTCCAGTTCCTCGTCCCACATTCCAACACAACCTCCTTAGGGCGAAAATTGCAAGATTCAGCGCACCGTGAATCGCTATTAGCGTTAAGAAATTATTAGTGTGAAAAAGCAAGTAGTGTTATTAATTCTAATTTGGGTTCAAGGCATTTACTCTAACTTATCTATAACTCTGATTTGGGTATATTTTCCTAGTGTTGTGTATCCGTAAAATATTTATCGCGATAACACCGATACTGATAATTATCGGTTATCGAATGGTCAGAGGTCTCGATATGACGATCCAAGACCAACAAATTCCATATCGGCGATAACTTAAAAAAAGATAGAATGCATACAATAGTACTTTTTAATATACTGTATTATAGTACTTACTTTATATTGGGTGGTATGCCACGTGTAAGAATCTGTTTCGTAAGCTATTTAACTGAACTATATTACGGCCAGCGCGGCACATAAACGTTAACAAAATTTGAAATTAAAAAAAATAGGTTATAGTTTTAAAACTACAGTATAGTACCGAAACGACAAAATTAAGTTACATTGTAATTTTTTAATGTCAAACTTTTAAAAAAACCAGACAAACAGACGACAGTCAAACAACCGCCATTAACTGCCATTTATAAAAACTTAACAGTCAAAAGGACATTTTGGAAGGGTATGGGAGCATGGAACCCAACTAAAACCCATTTAAATTATAGATAATGAAGCAAATATCGTGATTTTTTACCGATCGGGGGCAAGGGAGTTTGCGTCGCGTCAGGGGAATAACCCGTACAGTTAAGTGTACATGTCGTATATTAACCTGTACAGTTTGTACAGCTATCGCCGATACTTATCGATATCGGTGTTATCGGTTAATTATCGGCGATAGCACCAATAGCGATATATCGTACCAATAAATCGGTTATCGGCAAATCCTTATCGATACACAATACTACATTTTCCCCATAATGTAGCCGCCTTAGCGCGTGTTCACATAGACGACGTTTGAACACGTGAAAACACGTTCGCATGATTTTCCACCGTTTTTATCACTGGGAATCAAATTTGTGTGCGATTTTTCGTGTTGACGCCGCGGGTCGACGCTATTATGTGATACACTTTTTGTACGATTGTACGAACTACTGAGCAGTTTTAGTACGGACTGATGCATTTTGTACACTACACTATTTTAAAAATGTCCAAATTACAATTATTAACGCTAATTCGACAGTACCTATATTAGCGTTAAAAAAAGTTATTAACTCTATTTTAGGTTCGAGGGTCAAAACTTGGGGGCACCGAATTAGCGTTATTAACGTTAATAGCGATTAAATGTGTATAGTACTGTACAGTGAATCTAACATTCCACCAACTAGTGTTGTGTATCGAGGACCACTTGCCTATATTCTATATGTACCTAATTTGAGGTACCGGATAATCGATTTATCGCTTCGATAAATCAATGAGCTAAATATTGTGATATTTTGATGGTATATTCGACCGATATGCTGATATTTTATATGGCGATATATTAAAGTCGGGTTTTTTGTTTTTTGTACTTATTCGTAGGTGTTTGTGCCCCAATACTAGCTACATATTGTCTTTTATGGTTTTCATAGTTAATTGTGCGTTTTTTTTTACATTATGCTTAAAAGATATGTTTTCTAAAATAAAAGCTAAGTGCTATTGCAGTGGCCTGTCGTGCTACTGTAGTGGCCGGGCAGGTAGAAAACTGAAGTCTTTATATGCTTCAACTAATGTGGACAGTTAAAAACAACATGTTTGTATCGCCGCTTACAAAAAACATAAAGTTGTAAATAATCCATGCATTTATTCCACTACCATAAAACTTAACTTATAAATAGTTAAAATCATATTTTCGTATTATGACCGCTGAAACAAAAATCATTAAACTCACATCTGTGGTTTATAAATGGCTTTATATTTAGTATTGCAATAAAACATATTATTATTTATTATTTATTATTTATGTATTAGAATTTATTTAGTGTTACTTTATATTTAAATGCAATATAATGCCAATAACCAACATAATCTAATATTTTTATATTATTACTTTATTAAATTCAGTAAACATCTTGGTAAGTCTTCTTCAATGCAGCAAATTGTCAAGTTAATCAAGAAAAAACGAACAGTTTGCAAAAAGAAAATGTTGACAAATCATCATTATCATTTGACGAACTTGGTGTGATTTTTTCGTTTAAAAAACTTAAGTTTTGTACGTAACTACGTACTAATTATATAACGTACTATTTTTTTTGGGGGTTACATGTTGCGCCGTCTAAATTGAAGTTTCGTAACAAAATTAAAGTTATGCATGGCGCGTACCATATTATTTATTTTTTTTCGATAAAAATACTCTATTACATAAAGTATTAGATTTCAACAGTTTTATATATTGTTAAATATATCGCGATATAATTTGTTGGTCCCAATACAATATATCGAAACCTCTAACCATTCGATATTTGAAACACCAGAAATCGATTTTATCGTGATAAACTTTTACCCGATAGACAACATTACCACCAACAAAACGTTTTGCTTTGTGGTTCTTGAGTGTCAACGTAGGAGAAGAAAACTCCATCACAAATATTGTGTCGAATATCGAGCTAATATCGTTACAGCGTGCTCAATACGTTTTTTAACGATGACTTTCAACATCTATTTATTAGAAAAGCGCATCGAATATTGCAAAGAGGTGAGTGCTACGTATAATATGATTTCCTTCCTCTCAAAAAATCCCATTACTCCAACCAATTTCAACCACACATTCCACACATTGGAAATTACACATTCACATTGAATTCACTCACATAAAGATCAACTTTTAATTATAAGAAGCTTCAATCCACATGACATTCAGCTTGGTCTCTTGCCCTCTTGGCTCAACCCTTCCTTTAAAGTGTTTTCCACTGCCCTCCACTCTTAAATAATTTTATCTCTAAACTACTAAAACACTAGTTAGTTAGTAAGTGATTTCCGTGCAAAAATGCTATTGCTCCAATTTGCTATTATTCGCTCACGACCCAGATCAGTCAAAATTTCCACAAAATTTTCCAAAGGAAAAGATGCCTACTCTTATCTTAGACTTCACTATTCATCCATCATCGCCCTAGACTAGCCAGGCCAGAGTCCACGCTCTGTTGAACCCTACGTTGAACTGGGCCAATCATTGATGAGCTAGGACTCAGACTAACCAATGCAAAAACGTGCGAAATCACTCACTAACTATGTAGCATACATAACCAATCGAACGCTACTTTTCACTACATAACATTTACGTGCAAAAGTGCGCGCGAATCGAAACGCGACTTTCATGGATGTGCGTCACCAATTTCACACGCAAACTACCTACGAAATTCCATAAAGTGAAACTAACGTTTCGTACTAAAAATTGTATGAGACGAACCATCGTGCGTACCAAACGAAATATTGATTCATTTGGTACTTTATAAATGTGCGCTTAAAATTCCGCGGCTAGTTTGACCCTTCAGCCAATAGAATGAACACCCATTCGTTATTTTGACCTTGCGCTGTCGCCTAAATACACCAATCGCTATATTTTTTAAAATACAACTCTAAATCATGTCGTGCATGACAGTACAACCGTGAATGGCATGCATCACATCCCGCGTGGGTCGCCGGAAAAACACCAGAAAATGAATGACCATTACATATGTACAGTATTTGTGACCACAATCGGAGTACAAAGACTATATAACGCAAGAAACAATAAATGAATCTGCCCGGAAAAACAAATTATTCCAAACACATGGACCTGGCAAGAAAATAAAAGACAAAGCAAGATCAGGTAAGTAAGGATGGAATTCATATTTGCGACAGTAGCCACTAGGCCCTGAAGTCATCAATATTCCCTACAGGAGTCCAATCAGCTGGTAAGAACCCTTCCTTAGCCGGATGAAAGAGCCGAGATAACCGGTATTTCTCGAAGGCCAGACAAGGTGAGTACTAGCCCGTACGCTCAGCGTCCAAACAGCAAGAAAACACCAACTCCACAGACACAATTCACAAATCACAGCAAGTAGAAGACAGTCTGGAGGGAAACTGAAATTCTGTGGTCTCCATTGACCCACAGAATGAGCAGCCTATGTAAAGCCTCTAGGATAATATTTGCCCCTTCTAATTTCCCGCTGAATAAGCGCCACCCAGGCACACAAATATTCTGACCACTCTCACCCTTGTGAGGACAAGACTCCCCTGAGTCAAACGCAAAAAGAATCACTGAATTTGCTCACCGGAGCAGTAAGTTATGGCTGGTCAAAGACGACCTTTATAGTTACAAGCTCTCTTAGAGAGAGAGGTACCTAAATATTACTAAGTCTCGGTCTGCCTACTCACGACTACCTACTATTAAACCCTAGTCCAATAGGAACACTATAAAGTACAAGAAGGTACAATGGGCGATGTACTTATTGTACAACTATTGTACGACAAGGTCTACAAGGTGACACCTGTCATATCGGAAGCCATGGTTCCTCCTCCCATCTTCTCCGGTATCAAATAATGTGGCGCCACGTGGCACCGCGTGACGCTATATCTGTATGCCGCCGAAAAGCTTGGGATTAAATCGGGCTGTCAAATATCACGTTCGCACATATTCGTCTAGCAACCACGTTTCGACTTTGTGAACGTGCGATTTGTGTACGATCTGTCAATTTTTGTTCAAGTACCTATATTAGTGTTAGCATGTATGGGACCGACATTTTTTTTTTCAAAGACCGAACTTAGCATTAGTAAATAATTAGAGTGTATGTTTTTTTTTTAATTTTCAAATTCCTAACTAGCGTAAATCACTGTAATTATTCCTAATCGCTAAAAAAACACGTACGCTAATAGCAATTGACGGTGTACTTTTCACTATGTAACATTTACGTGCAAAGTGAGCGCAAATCGAAACGTGACTTTTCATGGACGTGCGTCACAAACTTCACACACAAAACAACCTACGAAATTCCATAAAGTGAAACTGGCGTTTTGTACTAAAAATTGTACGAGACGAACCATTGTGCGTACCAAACAAATTATTGATTCATTTAGTACTTTATAAATGTGCGCTTGAAATTCCGCGGCTAGTTTGACCCTTAACCCAATAGGTTGAACACCCATTCGTTATTTTGACCTCGCGTTGACGCTTAAATACAACAATCGCTATATTACAGTATATAAATAAGAGAATTGTGTTCGCCTTTCTGGAAACACTTTAGATAAACGTTTTGTCTGTCCCGATTTTGTTATGTCCATCCGCAGTACGAACGGCCATACCGCGGGCACAATGTAGCTTTGCCGCCCGTCGCGGTAAAGACCATTGTACCGCTGGCATAATTCCACGCAGTCGTTCGCCCGCTGGCATAACTCTACGCTGCCACCCGCTGGCGTGATTCTACGCTGCAACTCGTTGGCGTAATTCTACTTTGCCGCTCTCTGGCGTAATTCTACGTTGCCGCCCGCTGGCGTAATTCTACGCTGCCGCTCGGTGGCGTAATTCTACGTTGTCGCCCGCTGGTGTAATTCTACGCTGCCGCTAGGTGGCATAATTCTACGCCGCCGCCCGTCAACAGTACATACCGCCGTACCTGGCACAATGGAACCTTGTCGTGCGACCGTTTGTAATACGGATCGTCGTACCGCTGGCATAATGCAACGTTGCCGCCCGCCACTATCTACAAACAACCACCGGCAGTACCGTAAAATAAATCTACGAACAATCTACGAACGACTACCGACGATACCATAAAAAAAAAACCTTTTCTTTTTGCACATATGTAGAATTTAGGAAAACAACATAAAATTAGTATGTTTATTTGACCTGAAAAGTAATTGGCTGAACAGTATAACTTTTGTCTGGCTTTACTTTGGAACGACCCTATCATCCCGGCTCGACTAACGCCTCAACCTTTAGGTGTTCAAAGAGAATATTACCAAGGTAAGTTTATTTGTATATTGATGTATGCTGTAGAGCTGTAACTACAAAAAAACGATTTTTTGCGATTGAAAGTAGGTGCAGTTCATGAATTGTTGATGTGAGTTTCTGAAAAAATGAATTTCATGTTTCCAAGTGGGGTTTGTTGATGAAAATGGTGCAAAATGCGTAGATATGAGTAACGTTTTTTAATTCACTCAACGTATGACAAATCACTTTTGTCGTTTAAAATATTTTAAATTATAAACTTTCAATCTCCTTTCTGGAAACCTTTTTATGAGCGGTGTGTTTGTCTTGGTTTTTTTTCTGTCCATCCGCAATATGGACGACCTGCAATTATGAGACCTTCATATGTCCTTAGAATAGGCAGCTCAAACGAAGCCTCTAGGATAACCCTGACCCATTTTTTATTTCAACAAGAATAATTGCCACCCTGACAGACAAAAACTGACCACTTTCACCCTATGAAGGCAAGACTCCCCTGAGTTTATAGGAAAAAGAAACTATGAATTTGCTCCTCGGGCAGTAAGTTATGCTTGGTCAAAGTTGACCTTTTGTCAGAAGCTCTCTCGGAGAGAGGCAGCTGCCTACTGAATTTTTAAAAGTCCCATCTCTCTCTAAAACTCTATCTACTCACGTACGGCACCAATCGCAATACTGTGTCGTACAAAAAGGTACAGGTGTCGTGTACTTTATGTACGACCATTGTACGTGATGGCCATTTTGCGGACATGTGTCACATTCGGATTTGTTTCATATTCTCCGGAGATTTGGCCATCTAGTGATATCATGCCACGTGGTTTTTGAAGCGTTTTCGACCATTAGCCGCCAAAGCGCGCATTCCGCGATCTCGACGCTTACCTAGACCGTCCCATTTCAACCGATTTTCAATCTTAACCGTTATAAATAATTGCGCGGTATTTGTTTCACATTTGAAACAAATGCGTGATATCCATTTCGAGATATTTTGTAACCCGTACAATACAAACTGTATCTACGTCTTAATATTATGTTTAAATGAATTAGTCTAAATGTTAACATTTATATATTTGTCAAACCCTGTAGCATTTAGCACTGGTCCTAGACAAATAGGATAAAGCTACCGACTAGCGGAAAATTTGACGGACGGCAGGTACCATGATCAAATCTTGGGTCCGCCAAGTTCATTTTTAGTAACCCTACCAAACTACTGCTTGTCTTCCTCTACATAGCATAGGCACCTATGGCTCTAGCTCCATCTCCAACTTTTAGTGACTGCGACAAGTGTGGGAGTTGAAAAGAGGAGTTAGAGGTAGACCGCCTATGCTTCTTTTCTGCATTTTATATTTTACAAGTTTAAACCTAGAAAATACTAAAAGAACCTTTAATTTCTACACGACCTTATCGTTGGCACAATCTAACGTTGCCGCCTGTCTAAGGTATAGACCGCCGTACCGGTGGCACAACATAACGTTGCCGTGCGTTAGCGATACAGACAGTCATGTCGTTGGCACAATCTAACGTTGCCGCAACCGCCGTACCGCTGGCATAATCTATCGTTGCCGTCACTCTACGAACTACTATAGGAAAAGGTACGTGACCATCTAGGGAAAAGGTATGGGTGCTCGTTTTTTGTAACGTGCATGAAAAACGGGCATGATAAACTGGAGAGGGTACATGCCCGTGTAACGAGCGTTGATTTACTTGTCTTTTAAAATACAACTCTAAATCGTGCGATTATTTCGCGGACGTCTACCAATTTCATTACTCTATATTCATAACACCTAAATACCCATTTACGAACAAGTTTGATCCATTACTACTGTTACAATACACTACTTGTATTGTTTCTTGTATTGCTTGTATTGTTGTATATCCGGTTAAAACTGATCACGATAAAACTGATATCGATAGTTATCGGTTATCAAACAGTGAGGGGTCCCGGTATTTCGCTCCCAAACCAACAATCTTTTTATCGTTGATAAGTGTAACTAATAATATATTTTGAAACATACTACTTTATAATATACTGTATTAACTTGTATACATTGTATAGTGTGGAGCTCCATATATGAGAATCCATTTGTTATTTTCGTACAAAACAACACAAATGTACGGTCTGAAGCGTACAGTTATCACTAAAATTATCGAGTCCGATAATGATTGGTAATTTATAGCGATATATCGGTTTTTTACCACAATAACTTGGTTATCGATATAAAGGACCAATATACCATTTATCGATCGGTAATAAAAAGGTACATATCGGTTATTGCCAAATGGCTACCGATACCTAACATTGATTGCTTGGCATGAGATTCTAAATAACTACAATATTGATAATATTTACTCATTACATATCGCATGGCTCAACAATTCATATA
The DNA here is from genome assembly GCA_037447655.1 of Zygnema cylindricum. Lineage (NCBI taxonomy): Eukaryota > Viridiplantae > Streptophyta > Zygnematophyceae > Zygnematales > Zygnemataceae > Zygnema > Zygnema cylindricum. The sequence continues at coordinate 104,471 of JBBHKE010001956.1, forward strand.
ACAACATTAAATCTTAAGCAATTCAATCATGATTAACGCGAGACATTCATATTATGTAAGACAGTTGTGTTACACATCATTAACACTTTTATTGCAGTGACACAATGCGAAACTTATGTGTAACAAATACAACATTTATGTTTGCTTACCGATTGGTGCGTACAATTGAGTATAGTTTTTTTTTATGGCTTTGACTTTACTATTATTTTTTAGCTAATTAACACAAAACCTTTTAAAATATTACTTTATAAAAAATCCATTGTAAAATTTTATTTTATACCAGTTTAAAGGAATTCTTGATGGTTACAAATTACAATTTTAAAGTAAAAAAAATTGCGAAATTTATGCGATCGTAAAAACTTAAATTTCAACTTTAGCAAATGACTTTCAATAGCTGCTGAGCACCATCCCATGCTTAAAACCGATATAGTTTGAAGGGGATAAGAGGGTTGTTGCAGTTTGTCGATTTTACGTATATATTTGTTTCAGTTTAAGGACATTTAACTACACAAATCTAACAACTAAAATTGAAGTATATGTAAACGAGTTTATCACACGTGACAGGGTATCATTTGATCCACTAAATTGACAATTGTCTTAATGATGTATACAATACGTCTTTTTGTTCGTGCGTGGTAAATACGATTAGTATATGGGACAAGAAAGGGGTGATTTGCTGATTTATTATATCTATATAAAACATATGTACTTTCAATTTTGACTTCAAGACCATATGTTTTTGTGAAGATATGAATAAAGTTTGAGGTACACGACCAAAAGTGTCTTAGACATTGTACTGTCTTTGAGATTTTGGAGAGTTTTTATGTGACTCGGCCTGTTTTTTTTTTTTTTCTTTTGCACAATTTGTGTGGTACTACAAGTATATTTAAGAAAACATTTATCTTTATTGGACAATTTCATGTTCATTTAAACCTCACAACAAAATAGCGTACTAATATAGTAACGATTTACAAATTAGGTCATTGAAACTCAAATATGATAAGAAGTTTTAATGTTTTGCAACGTTTTTTTGTTTTCAGTTTATTTATCAACCGGTGTAACCTTTTGAGGCGTTCTGTTTGGTCGAATTAGACGGTTTAGCAAGATTCGAAATTTGTAAAAGCCGGTTTAAAACCGTTAAAGTTCGTTCGCACCACAATGAAGGCGAACTGAATGGAACGGATCTGCGCCGATACAGTACACCGTCGATCGTATTTAGCGCGTATGTCTTTTTTGTCGCTTAAAACATATTTTCTCCGTACACAATTGTCCAATTTTCAATTTAAGACCGCCACTCGTAATCTGAGAATATAACCTTTTAATCTCAACCGTCAGATCCACAATCCGACATGTATGTACGGAGAAAAGATGTTTTAAGAGACAAAAAAAGCATACACGCTAAATACGATCGACGGTGTAGTTTACCAGTACAGTACAGTACCGTACAGTAATGTTCGTAGCGATGGGCAGTCTACCCCTTACGGTCCTTGTGTCATATCGCGATGCAAAAAGAAGCAGTCGATGAATGCCATGATGCAAGTGAATATCTCCGCAAGAGCGACCAAATGCTATGACGTGGGTCGACCGTCAGGTCGGCTGCACGTGATCCGGGCACCAAGGAAGAAAAGCAGAAGCGTGGGAACATTGGAAGTGCCGATTGCCAGCTAATCAATTCCGTACGGATAGAGTGGAAACCTCTGCAATCGTACACAAAGACCAGGCGCAGTTAGCTCCGTCACCTTGTTGTCTTTTCCCCTCGAATACGGGCGAGCAGGAAAGATCCGTCTCCCAGCTATTAGATCCCACGATTTTCGGCGGTCCCAACTCCAAACCCTAGGCTTTACGAGCTTCATTATGGCTTCCTTGTCAAACTATCATCATACTACCGTACACTAGTACCTCATCCTTGTATTCCGTACATAAAGAATAGTTGCCCATGTCTCTTTCGCCATAAATATGTCCTGTACGAACATGCCCAGACAAACAGATTATCACCTCGAAAAATCGTGCATTCCCCTCGTCCTTTCACAATACGATAATATCCCTATCCGTACTATGCCTAGCGATTTCCAGTTCTCCCTACTGCCCAACAGCGCGAAGCCGCGAACCATGATCCAATCCTCTCTCCCTCACCCCCCCTTACCGTACGCTTCCTTTCGTACGGCCCTTTTCCAGTGTGCCCGGCTCGGCGGTTATGGCAATTATGGCAGTTACGATATGCCCGAGTTGACTCCGACGCAAGACTCGACAAACCTTTCCCCAACAAGCTACGCTACGGCCTACGCCGCACCTGTACACCGTGTATCGTTGTTATCAATGTTTTTTTCGCCACTTCAATTTTATTTTCTCCGTGCACACATGCAAACATATTCATCCGACGGTCGACATGCAAAGCTTCTTATCTTACCCTCGGATTGGCGGTATCCAAACGGAAATCGGACATTAATGTGTGCACGCCAAATGGTCGATTAACTTGACAAAAAAGACATTGACGCTAACAATGAAGACATAATATGATAATAATAAAGACATGGATACACGGTGTACAGTACAGTACAGTACTGTACTTCTCTCTACAATAGTGCACTGGACTGTACCGCAACCCGTACCGCAGCCCGTATCTCTCTCGTCTGTCTCTCTCTCTCTCTCTCTCTCTCTCTCTCTCTGCCTATCTCTGCTTTCCCTGCTTTCCCTGCTTTCAACTGTCGACATGCCGGCCATGCACGTGCACTCGCCCTCCGCCGGCCGGTAGGCGGCTGCGATGTGCGCGGGGTCGGCGCGGCTGGCGCCCGACGGGACGGGTGGGTGGGAGGCGTCATCGGGCGACACTGCAACGCCCAGCAGCTCCTCCAGCAGCCGCGCGTCCACGGAGCCAATCATGGCGGACCACCGCCAGACCACCCTGCCGCTGCCGCTACCTCTGCCGCTACCTCTTCCTCGGACGAATGAGGAGGGAGGGGAGCTAAGCGCGCGATGGCAGCCATTGGCGGGATGTGGAAGGATGTGGAGGCGAGGAGGAAGTGTCATGTTTTTGGTGTTAGGGGTTTTTGTTGTCGTGGCGGTGTTTCTGATCGTTTTTTTTCAAGAGCACAGGGAGAGAAAAGGTTAGCTACTTTCTTTGGACCTGGAGAGTGTGAGGAAATAACTGATTTTTGTAGGCTTGAGCCTGTGAAGGTAAAGGCGATGGCTTTATAGTCGTTTGTCTAGTAATTTTATCCATGGCGGCTTATTTCCACAAAGTGGAGAACATTGCGGACTCTTCGTGTCTCTGTAGCCGCAGCCAAAATGCATAGCCACAGAAAAACGGATTTTTAGCAGACGCTTGTTTTGTTTTTGTGTTTGACATCACGAAGACTCGGAAACAAGTGAGGCGGTTGACAGCTCCCGGCTGCTGATTGCGCCACAGGAACTGTATGAGCGTGTTTTTAGAAGTATTGCTAATGCTGTCAAAACACAGGAGGCCAGTGCCATTATTTTGCTGCACTCTGTTTAAAAAACCTATTTTAAGTTTTTAAAGTATAAATAGTGTTGCAGCCTGGTTCCTCATAGACTGAACATGTTCCTGAGAAGTTTTTCAACGGTGTTGCATGAGGCCTAAAGTAGCTAAACTCGCCTTGAAACTACACCTTGAATCGCTCCATTCGCTATTAGCACTATTTTGGTGAAGGCTGCTTTTGCCCTCTGAACACAAATTAACGCTGAAAATAATTATTTTTGCTTTACACAACTGTCCAGGTCATTCGGCCGGAAATAGGATTATTAGCTCTAAAACAATCCTCGTACTATTTATTTCTTACTGCTAAATCGCTGTAGCTTTACATACTTTATTGGAGAATAAATTACGAATACCGAAGCTCATCTGTCTGAGACCAATGCATCTCACTTTCACTTTCTTTTCTTAGAGAGGCTGCCAGCAAGAGTTTCTGAGACTCCATGCATTGAGCTCCCTCTGTTGTCCCTGCCACTCTTTTTCATAAGGCTTGTGTTCTCAACAACAGGTTGTGCAATAGGGTTTTTCAAGTCACACTCTTGAGCGGGAGAATGAGGGGGAGGAGGAGAGAGGGGGGAGAGATTATGGGGAGATACAGTTGCCGATGAAGATGTTTGCAGTGGAGAATGAAAGGTGTCTCTTTGTCTATGGCGCAACTCATTACTGAAGCCTGAGTCTCTGGCAAGTCATGAATAATCGGGGAGGGAAATGCAAAGGTTTACTTCACTTCCCTTAATGTGGCGTTAGAAAGTGTTACATGGGGTTTGCAAGCGTCTAGTTTCAGCATTGACAGAAAAGGTGAAAGCCTACAGATTATTGTAAAGCTTAACAGTTGTTTTTGATTAGGGTGAGTCTCAGGTCTTGGCCGTTGGGTATGTCAGTGCAGGATACGCCTTCTCTTCCGATCCGGTTTGACCCTTCCGAACCAATTGTCAACCCACCCCTCCACCTCCTCCCTCCCTCCACCTCCCCCTCCCTCCCACCTCCCTCCCTCCTCCCTCCCCCTCCTCCCCCTCCCTCCCTCCCTCCCTCCCTCATACTTTTCTACCCACCTGAATTGGTTGGTGCTTGCATACCAGGATAGCATAGAGAAGCAGTGTGAGTCATGGAGTATTCTACTTTCGAATCGCTTTAGTGAGACTTCACAGCAAGCTCGGCTTATGAGCGACCTTATTACCACCTTCTATTACGAAAGGCCCGACTGTTTTTTAGATCAGGTTTGTTTTATTTTTTCCCAAACTACCTTTTTTTGCGTTTAATTGTTAGGGACACATGGAAGATCTTACTATTGCGTGTTTACCAGATTGAGGGTTTGGGTGTCTGTTGTCTTATGGTGAACGTCTTTCATACACGTTATACTGTTTGACACGGGGGATGCAATTTATGTCTGATTGTGCTTTATATCTGTTAGTTTTCGCTTTTTCTGATTAAGGGAGTTTCGCAAAGACCACCTTATCTTCACTGATTCAAAATCAAGTTGTGCTCTTTTATGTTTGCTACATTTTATAATGGTTTCGATTAGTGATCCCTCATTTTATCATTGGAGAGAGAGAGTCGTTGTTCAGTTCGCATGAGTCGTTTCCAATGTTTGGACGATTTGTGACCCTCTATATCATAATTCGACCATAAACCACCCAATCATCGAAAATGAGTCTTGAATATCCGTTTTAAACTGAACCAACCCTCCAACGGTCCTTCACCAAAGCCTACTTCTGAAAAAAAAAACTGTCACAACTTTTTAACCCCCACCTTTGTGTAAAACAAGAAAATTAAAATGCAAAGAGATCAAATTTTAAACCACTCGAGAAACATATTCTGTGACCTTTCGGTTTCCCTTCAATTGACCTGAATAGATAATGGCGGGAAGAGGGGATGAGAGATTGATAGTATGAGGTGGTGAGAAAATGGGGGAGTCATATGGAGGTTGATAGGTAAAACAGATTCAAAGTTACTGGTTTTAGTCCATACTTTCCAAGGCTTTAAAATTGTAGGATTTTTTTTATGATGAGGAAAAGTACTCTATCCGACATGTTTCGTAGCATTTTGGAGGGAGTTTGATTTCCCTTGGGTTCTATTTTTGAGACAGAGTGGTTTCCAGTCCTTTGGAGAGAGAACAAACTATTCCCGACCCCTCATGCGAGGAATGGCATATGCCCCCCTAGTTACCCAATTGAAGGCAGAGAACTTTTTGCGAAAAAACGGACTTACTTGCATAAGGTGAGGCTATTGCCACCATTTAGATTTTTTGGGCTTATTGCAAAAAAAGTGCACATCACTATTGGTAGCTGTTATTTTCCATCTTTCTTAGATTGTATATTCTAGTTTAACAGGAGGGGGACAGGAAAAAAAAGACTTCAAAGTGCAGTTTCCCTAAAGCTAATAATATCAGGCTTGTAGGGGCTAATTTAGCTACATTCATATAAGTTCTATTAGATACATATATAGCTAATAATATAGAGGTTATGGGTTTCATGGGCATTTACCAGTCACATTTTTTAGAAGGTAGAGGGATGTGGAAGGGGACCTCCATGCACCTTTAGCTGTGACATGGTTATCAACTCATCTCGGAACCTTGTGAGAGTCAGTCTCTTACCTTCCCTTACAATACTCCTTTACCTTCTCTTACTATAATCCCTTACCTTCCCTACTTTAGTCCCTTACCTTCCCTACTATAGTCCTCTTTCCTTTCTATTCCCTTACCTTCCCTTTCTATACTCCCTTACCTTCCCTTACTGCAGTCTCTTACCTTCCTTTACTGTAGTCACTTACCCTCCCTTACTATAGTCTCTTACCTTCTTTTACTATAGTCCATTTCCCTTACGATAGTCCCTTACCTTCCCTCACTTTAGTCCCGTACATTCCCCTACTTTACTTCCTTACATTCCTTACAATAGTCCCTAAGCTTCTCTTAAAATAGTCCCTTACCTCCTCTCACACTGGCTCCCTCAGTGGGGGTGGCCTGCATTCCCTTTGGCTGGAAAACAGGACCATAACGGGGCAATGCGAGGCTCTGGAGCAAAATTATGCCCCATTTCTCTTTTCGGCCCTTGGGGGTGCAACGGGCGATGTTATTGTTGGTCTGGACGCCTTCTCCCGTATGTGAATACTCGTCGCCCTCCCGTTCATGTCTTATGATTAGTTGCCCTCCCTTTCCCGTGTATAGTATGGCAGTTGTAGTTGAAGACACACTCAAGCTCATCTCAGGGCTTGCTTTTACAAAATGTTGGGTGTCACCTGATAATTCACCCATTGGCTTTACTGTTTTTTTTTTACTATTTGAAACTTCAAGTTCTTCTTAGTTTGTAAGGAGGCTTCTCATTCCTGCATCATAATTTTAGTAGTGGCCTGTTACGGTTTATTGCATACACGGGCTGGACGTGGACCCTGATGTCTCAAAATAATGAATATAAGGTGAAATTCACTACTGAGTTTTACTGTTTATCCCATTACGTCTTAAATTCTGTTAGTTGTTGTGTGGGAGGTAAGGCTTTTCTGCTTTGTCAGTACAATCTGCATCCTGTCATTTACCATCCATCAGGTTCTGGACTCCGTTTCTTATCATCCATCGGGTTCTTGACTCCGTTTCTTACTTGTAGAGTTGTTTCGTCTCTGCAGAGCCTGAAATGAAGGAGGCCATTCAAAGAGCTTGGAAAAATGGAACATTCGGTGCCTTGACACCTCAGACAGATTTGTCCTTTGTGAACTTGAGCCAGGGTGTTGCCCAGGTGTATCCCGTGTATAACAGCAGTGGACAACAGACAGAAGCAGGATGCGTGGGGTTTTTGATGGCATACTACAATATATCGGCAGTGTGGGAGGGAGTCCTGGAAGTGAGTTTCACCTCTCTCACGTCTTTCTCAAAGCCAGAACTGTATTCGCAATCTCCAACTCAGAATAAAGGATTGAGGAAAAGCTAACTGGTATTTAGGTTCACTGCGCCACATACCAAGGTCTTGTTTGTCGTTTCAGGATGAAAGTAGTGACTGACTGTAGGTGATTGTAAACAAAAAGGCGAAAAGCCAAATAGCCGAAAAGCCAAAAAGCCCCATGCATGCGATCACGGTGAAGAAGTGGGCCATGTTGGCTAGTTAGAGGTTTTGATACTATTGTTGCTCCATTTGGAAATCGACATTTGAATTCTCTAGTTTTTATGTCTACCTCTCCATCTTCAAATGTTAAACAACTTTTCTCTATTAGATGACAACCTGAAAACTACTCTGTATTCCCTCGGCTAAAGTTTTCCTGTTTCAAAACTGGAGTGGTGCAGGAAAGTAAAGGTTCAATGGAGGAGACTTTCATCCGCCTATATGATGTCACGAATTTGTCAGAGCCTGTCGTTTTGTACCAGCCCTCGGCTCACATCCTACATCCTGGGAAAGATGATAGTTATGTAGCCAGATACCAAGTTACATTTGGGGATCCCCTTCGGCATTATGAAATTCGTTGCAGGTGTGGAGTTGCTGTCGTATAACCTTAATGTTGTACACCATCGGTTGCTCGTAGCATTAATTGAAAAAAAAAGTCTTCAATATGGTATTTTAGCCCTATGCTGACAACCATTGTCGTAGAAGTTCCTAGTTACTACAACAATGCCAATAAAATTCAGTAATGCCGCTAAATTTTTTTCAGTTATGTGCTCTACACCAAGTCATTTGAATGACCAGATTCGCCTTGTTCACATAAATTTAAATAGCGTGGATAAGAATTACGGTGATTAACTGTGAAGTTACTATCTTGCTGATTTGCGTTTTTTGACGGGAAGGGTTGTGTAGAACATGAGTTACTGAAATTCATTATGTCTAGTGATGTGTCTATATATAGTTGATCCGCATTACGGTTTTTCTGCCCTTAGCAGACTTTTCCTGTGTGATATGTTCTGTCCTTGTGTAATCATTGAACATTCGATTTGAATACTCTGTCCTTTTCTTGTTTTGGAACCTGGTTCAGAGCGTTGGCTTAGTAACATTTTCCTCGACTGACTTTCTTCCATGGCTATTTTTGCAGGCGAGGAGAAAAAAACTGGTTTCCTCTTGCCGCGCTCTATTGGTCTTTGGGAGTGCTTCTCCTGTGGCTTGCTGCGATGGCGTTTGTGTGGTTCACTTTCTGGCGAATGCAGCGCATGCGGAGGGAATATCGGCGAATGGAGGCGCTCAAGGAGCAAATGAGAGCAGCAAAAGTGGCAGCTGAAGCGGCCAGCAAAGCCAAGGGAACCTTCTTGGCAACAATGTCACATGAAATCCGAACACCGATGAATGGTGTAATAGGTGAGAGTCTCTTGGGCAACAGTGTCACATGAAATCCGAATACATGAATGGTGCAATAGGTGAGAGTCTCCTTTAGCTTGTGAAAATAAGCATACGTGTGTTGAAATATGGGAAAGTGAACTAATGACATACATATGCTCGTCGATCACGTCACACAGCCAAAAACGGTCTATGGATTATTTTGATTGTTTCTGTACAATTTAACTGCTCTCTTGTTGCTAACTTTCCAATATCGAGCGTTTGGAAGGCAGTAAATTTCATAAAAATACACGAATATCAATCTAGCAGTTGCGGGAATCTACCACAGTGACTTGGGCTGGTTGACTTGAGCGACAGAAGAACTTGTGCAATGGACAGAATTTTCCTCTGTTTAATTTAAGAAATCTTGTGACCATGCAGTAACTTTTATCATTACTTTTATATAACCATGGTTCATATTTTTACAGTGACTGATAAGTAACTTTTCAACTTTCTTAGTGTAGTTAGGATCTGTACTCATAGTCAAAAGCCTATTCAACTGCTTCTCTTTTCTTCAATTTGGAAAGTTCTCCTGAAAAACGACCCACATCCAAATCGAGGTTTTCCAATTTTGCTATGTCTATTTGACAGTGTACAAAAGAGTGTTGAGTTTGAACAAACATGTACTGATTTTTTTGGAAAGTCCTCAAGGGTCAGTTGGTGCATAAAATTCTGTACTTTATTTGAATTTCTGCACAATGCGTTCATTAGAAAAAATTCGGGCCGAGCAGGCTATATCAGTAGAGACCAAAATGAATCAAAGAAACCTTTTAATGCAGAATAAAAAACCCAATACAGTTTGTGGGAACTGGACATAAAAGGCCACTCCAGGAAAGTGACTCAGTAAGCGTGACCTCACTGTGTTTATGGTCCAAGTTAAGTTCAGATGTAACCAGATGCTTGATTATTGCAGGCATGATGAACCTTCTCCTTCAGACACCACTGGATGCCACACAGCTTGACTATGTGGAGACTGCTCGAACAAGTGGTCGGGCGCTTTGTTCCCTCATTAACGACATTCTCGACCTTTCCAAAATTGAGGTTGGTGGATTACTGTATACCGATTCCAGCTGATGTGGGCATGGACTTTTTGCCATTGCAGGATTAAGTCATAATACTAGGAAAAACTTGCGTTTCTGTTTTTCTTTTTATCATTTATGTTTGCTATATTGCAAGACATACTCATGCCAAGGTACTTAACCTTTAATGAACAGGTTCTGGGCATTGTCCGTCTGTGAGGCTTTACTGACCTGTAGCTAAAACCAGTTCTGGGCACTGGTAAGGCAGATGGTAAAGGAACGAGTACTTACTTTTTTCAAATGGCAACCGTGGAACTTTTAATGCTGCACAACTGACATGAGAGCACATGTCTACATTCCGTCTGTTCTTACATATATGTTTTTGACAAGTACAGGCTGGTAGGATGGAGCTGGAGAAGACTCGTGTCGATTTGCGGGCAGAAGTGGACGATGTTCTAAGCATGTTTGTGGAGAGGACACGGAAAAAGCCACAAGTGGAGGTGGCAGCCTTTGTCCACGATGCCGTTCCAAACACAATTGTTGGAGACTCTTTGCGCTTTCGACAGGTAATATCAAGCATTTTCAAGCTGTGTTTTTAAACCCGTTGCACGATGTATTGTCCCATCAATCAGCCAAAAGCATTCACTTGCTACAAGGCAGTGGAAAATGACGAAAAGTACAAAAAGTTGAAAGTAGGCAAGGTCCATAATTGTGGAAGGTACTGTCAAGTTAAGGATGACTCAATCAGGAAAGTAGGAGAACACCGATACATACTTCAAAGTAAGAAAACAGAGCTTATATCTAGAAGGAAGAAAATAGAGCTTATATCTAGAAGGAAGAAAATAGAGCTTATATCTAGAAGGAAGAAAATAGAGCTTATATCTAGAAGGAAGAAAATAGAGCTTGCTCCAGAGGCTGCAGTTTCAAATGTACAACTGAAAAGTACGTCCTCCAGAAAGGTACTATGTCACATCTGAATGAAGTCAAGGTCGATCTTGTTGGGAAGTGGGACATCTAGCCGTCATTCCCTGCAAACTTTGCGCCAAGTTTGTAGATTATGTATGTGCTAGCAGTTTGAAGAAATGTTCCCATTTATCTTAGCCCAAGTTCTCGAAGCTCATAATTTTTAGAAGCGCTAATTATTCTGCTTAAACGTAGAACAATTTCAGGCGTCTACCTTTGTCAGTCAGGAAAAGGATCAGAGTTTTGGATTTTATATAACATAGCATCGTATATTCCAATGCCATTTTTTGTTGCACAAGCTACTGTGGAACAGCAGTCTCAACGCGCACAAAACCAATCAAAATCATGCACTAGTTACTCTTGAAATTGTGGAACTTTCTAATTATCCAAAAACCTTCGAGGAACTGTTTGCAGGTCCTGATCAATCTGCTGTCCAATTCATGCAAATTTACCAATAAAGGCCATATTTTTATTGTTATACGTACTGCCTCTCCCGATGAGGACACTGCTCTGGAAGGAGCACATTTTTCTGACGGCCGATCAGTTGCCCGCCTTTCTGAAGAGCGTCGTACGAGCATTGAGATGCCTCCCAGTCGTACAAGTCTTGAAGCCGGTGATCCCTCCTCTTACCTTCGCCTAAAACAAGCGAGTTGGGAGTCTTCGGCAGGAGGTGCTCGCAAAGGCACCACCTCTCGAAGCCTTCCCTCGGGGACAGTGGATATTCGTGTAGAGGGGCAGTCCAGAGTGGGGCCAAGTGGGGCCATAGAAAGTAGCGGTGGCATTGTTCCTGAGAGGAAGGCTGTATTGTCGCAAGTCAGCAATCCTTGGTCAAGCAGTATGGCGGACGTGATAAGGAAGGATGAATGGCTGACTCTGAGTGGTGTAGAAACGGTGGAGAGCTGTAATAGCTGGCATCGCATAAGAGATTTTGTGGATCCACCACCTGGGTCAAGGCCAGTGCGGGATCATCGGCTCGATGGGGAAGGAACAACGGGACTTGTACGCTTGGTGGTTTCAGTTGAGGTGAGAGCTCCTCGCTCGTGGATTAAAAACTTTGATAAAATCAGACGCTCATTATGTATGTCATTCGTGGGTGAGTTTACATCTTGTTGTTGTGAAACAATCAGGCAGTGAGCGATTGTCTCTTGTGATTGGTGAGGCTTTTCAGGACACAGGTCAAGGGATTCCGTGGGCCTCCCAGGGACGTCTCTTTAAGCCTTTCGTGCAGGCAGACACATCCACCACTCGCACTCATGGGGGCACCGGCATCGGCCTTTCCATCTCCCAACATCTTGTGGCTCTTATGGGAGGAAGACTCGCATTTACATCGAGGCCAAAAGTAGGGACAACTTTTTTCTTCGACATGACCGTTCCTTACGAGAGGGCAGCAGCTCCCCCTACACCAAGCAGTAAACGGCGTCTGTCCAATGGCATACGTTCGTCCGATCTTCAGGTGAGAGGGGCAATTATGCAGGAATGACTGTTGTTTTGGTGGGAAGTTGATGAAGAGCCCATCAAAGTCAAAATTATGTTTTCTGGGCCGACTGAAAATTTTGAATTCTCCGTTCCTCTTATGCAGAGCCGACCAGTGATAGTGGTCGATGACCGACCGGTGCGACAAGCTGTCACAGCGAGCTACCTTCGCCGCCTTCGAATGGATGTGTACAGAGCAGACAGACTGGAGGATATTCCTGCGATTTTGGAGAAGGCAAAATTTGAGCAAGAGAGACCTGAGATTCCATCGACTCCTCTGTATTCCCATGACACAGGCTCTCCGGGTGCCAGTCCTCAGCACTCCTTCTCGGGTCCTTTAATACCGGTACTCCTTGTGGATGGGGAAACGCTTTCTAGAGCAGGGCAACTGAGCAAAGGGTGGAGGGATGTAGTTGTTAGTTTTTTGATGTCTTTGACAGGGGATAGCTCTTCCTCGGGGCTCGGAGGCCATGGAGACATCAACCCTGGGGCAATAGCTGAGAGCCTCCATCCTTTGGGGGGGACAAAAGGCATAACCTCGTGGCGGTCCATTCTGCTAGTACGAGAACCGGCCATGGAGGAGGAGGCCCGGGATTCAGGATACGATGCAACTCTTTTAAAGCCTCTAAGGAAAGCCAGTCTTGCTGGTTGCCTTGCCCAAGCCCTCCGTCCCGCGAGCCCTCCTGGGACCGCCCTCTCCTCCTCCGGAGAAATGGCTCCCACTCTCCCTATGCGACGAATGTCACGTCCTATAGGGTCGGGGGCTTCAAGTCCAGTCCAAGGTCAGGCCTCGGCTTTGTCACCTTGGGGGCCGCCTGGTCCAGGAGCTTCTCCTCTTGGCCACCAGGGGGGGGGGGATGAGAGTCATGTCGCAGGAGGTCCAGGAAATACATCTCCTTCTGAAAGTACAGTATTGGAGCCGGCTGTTGGAGGCGGCCTAGTGGTGCCTTTGGTTAAGAGGAGTTCTCCCCATAGAACGGTATCCACACCTGGGGGAGAAGATCGTCCCGGAACTTCCCAAATGCTCTCAGCAGCACTGAGGGGTAAACATTTCCTAGTGGTGAGGTTCTTCCCAAAAGCAAATTGTGTAGTCAAGGGATATCCGTTTACTGTGAAGGACAAAATTAGTTTGTGAAGAGAAGACATTGGAGGTTGTGTTCAGAACAAAGTATGAGTGAGTATGAGCCGTGGAGGAACTTTGCCTTGTAGTGGAGTCCGTTTATTGACCGTCTTTTTTCTTTTTCGCATGTAGATAAACCTGCTTGTTGAAGGTGCCTATTGATTGAATGCTGGTCGTATGGTCTCTTTGCCTGGGAATGATTTTGAGCAGGTGGATGACAACATGGTGAATCGAAAAGTAATACAGAAAATGCTACAACGGTATAGTGTGGATGTGGTGGCGGTGGTGGGGGGCCCTCAAGCCGTGGAGAAAATGCAACCTGGTCATTTATTCGATTGTGTCCTCATGGACGTCCAGGTACCCTACTTCTCCACTACAATTTGCTGGTGGGATCGAGGGCAATTGAGCCTCTTACTTTCATGTATTCATGTGTCTTCAGCTTTTAGTCCATCCGCGATAGTGTTCGGTCATGTGTAAATCCGTAAACCTTTGGTTCTCCGATAGAAGATGAGTGTCGTTACCCTCTTCTTCAGAGCACGAAATAGTAGCAAAAAGCTGGGATGTGTGTATTATGCACTTCGGTATCCACGTATTTCAGAAGCAACTTAATTGCCTAAACACTGTAAGCAAAAAAGGAAAAGAAATTGTTTAAACATTGTACGTCTATTGATCTGCGTATAATTTTTCGGGTTGCCAAACTTGCCAAACTTGCCAAACTTTCTTTGTAAGCTGAATAGTGTTTGCTATTGATTCTACGAGTGTGGCTTAAATCATACGATATTGCATCTTGCGGAGCTGAAAACATAGAAGCTTTGCATTGTTTAATTGACAAAATATGTTCAAATGGGTGGCCCACCCACTTCAAATCGAGCAATGTTACATTTGTGGTAAATCCTCCAGAACCAGTTTAGTCAGACCAATTAGCTAGCGATGACTTTCACATCGATATACTCCCATGGGATTTTCTATCTTGAATCAAAGTTGAGCAAATGGTTAGGAGATGGTTTTAAAGTGAGACATTTTAACAGAAGCCATTCAACTCTCGCTTGTGCCCTCGCTACACAATGTTAAAAACTTAATAATGATATGCTGATTTGATGACTTTCACTCCATGTTGCTGCCCTGAAACAAGTGTTTCCATTACGATTGAGAATAATTACTTTCAGTTTCATGGAGACTATCGCGCGGGCGTCGATGTTTCATCAAGTATAAATGCAGTCTGAACATTTTCGTTTATGTTTTTCCCTGCCATCGAGTTTGAGTACTTGTTTGGTGCTTCCTCTCATTATATATTCCCATGTGTTTTGCAGATGCCTGGCATGGATGGCTTCGAGGCGACTCGTCGAATACGAGCTCAAGAAATCGAGCATCAAATGAAACACACTCCCATTTTCGCCCTTACTGCCGACATCTTTTTTGGAACCCGAGAAAAGGCCATGGAGTCGGGAATGGATGGTTTCCTCTCAAAACCCATCGAGGAAGACCAATTGTACAAGGTAATCCATAACTTTTTTCCGGTTCCCGCATCCCCTACCTAGGTTTCTTTTAGTTTAGCTTCTGTACCATCAATCTCTACAAGTTCGCCCTCTTTAATGTAGTCATCTCTTATCACCCTTCCGAGCTATGAAGTGGCTAAAGCCTTTGAGGTAGCTCTGAAATGCAAAAAAATGCACTTTGGTTGTCTCGCCGGCCCTCTGTCCTTAGACCGTAATCCGCTCTTTTTCTCATTCGCTAGTCCTGGCGAGAGGCTTAGTAGTTTCAGCACTTTAACTGTTGAAGGCAGACGCTTTTATTCGAAGGCAACGAGGCATGTTTGAGACTTACCAAAAGGTGTAGAAGGGCAGAAATGTCAATATTTTGCCTGCTTGACGATGCTTTTGCGGTACTTGAGATAATAACACGTCCATTTTGGCAAGGTAGGAGGGTATATTCAATGTCCATATTCATGTGTGCGGCACAATCTGATATGGCCACAGAAAGGAGTTCGAGCTCGCTTTAAAGAAAAAAAAAATCCACATTTGTTTATCACTTGTAATATAATGGATCGTACCTTTACCCAGTTTTTAATGGTATGTTATTTTGGAATCAGCTCCTGGTGTTCGCTCCAGTAAAAATAGTTATGTGGCAAATTGACGTTTTTCAGTAATGTCTTAAAGTTGGTGTGTCGATAGTCCAGGTCGTGCCTTTTAACATCAGGTACAGCTACCGTATAATGCGACCAAAGCACCAAAGCTGCAAGACTTTACTCCGGCCGGTGGTTTTATTTTTTTGTTCTCTTTTCATTTTGAGCACCAGTTGTCCACTAACCATATTTTTAATTTGATTACTTTTGTGTCCCTTCTCCTCTTGTTCTGTCAGTCCTGTTTCCTGCTTGCATAGTATGCCAATGGCGAACTCACACTTCCGCAATGCTGGGAATGTTTAAAATGTCTACGGATTTTTTATGGAATGTTACCCGATGTTTGGTCAGAATCGGGCAAAAGCCTGTCGGTACTTCCCGATTTTGACCAATATTGGGTAACGTCCTGTATGCATTCCCAGCATTGCGCAAGTGTGAGCACTCCTAATGGTTGTTCTTGTTTTGCGCTGGAGGATGTTTTGATGATGGTTGTAAATTGAGGCATGATCCTCAAACGTCACATCAGTGGTGCTTCTTGCAGTAAGAAATGTGTATTTAAAACATCGCATGCTCCAAGTAAGCCGTGGAAGAGTAGAATAATAATATCTATGTGGATGGTGTTTTTGCCACAGAATAAATCGTGAGTTTTGACAAAAATTATTGCTGGTAACTTTAGTGGGTGGGTGTCCTCCTTAGTGCAACTATTACAAAGTTCACCGTTTTTTGTTATGATTTTGCTGAATTTGATGATAAGTTTTTGGCCCTCAACAAGGCCTGACTTTATTTGGGTGAAAATCATCAAATAACGTAAATAACACTATTCAAAGAAGTGGAAGAGAAGCCACCACATCTTCGTACACTAATTTAGTATTATACACACTAGCCCTGTCTTGTCACGCGATTGGCCAAGCATCACCAATCATGATCCAATACCGACGTTGCAGATTCACCCCCTTGACTTGATGCTGGCTCCCATTCTCGGCCTTGTCTTGTCACACGATTGGCTGAGTATGTTCTAGTACCCCACTGAAGATTCACCCCCTTGACTAAAGGTCGGTGCTAATCCTTAGCCCTGTCTTGTCACGCGATTGGCCGGGCATCGCCCATCTTGATCTCATAGAACCGCTCCAGATTCACCCGTTGACTGGATGTCGCCGCCGGCTCTATCTTGTCACATGATTGGATGAGCATCGCCTTAGTATCGCTGGTGCAGATTCACCCCCTTGACTGGATGTCGGCGCCAATTTGTCCACAAGTCCATCCGTAGCATCAACTGCCCTATTTTGATATATTACCTTCGGTTTTTTTGCATTTGGCATGTATTTTGTAAGAACATAATTGTACTTTTTCACAGATCTTTCATCTTCACGTAAAATGGCATTGCAGCCTTGAGACCCCTGGAAAAGAAAATCTGTACAAGATGCGGACAAAAAGACACAACGGTGTACTTTTTGTCGTCGTCAAAAACATTTGAAAACTTTTGACGTGCGAATTTGTTTTTCTATTTGTGAAAGCGGTGTTACTTTATTTAAAACACATCGCCAATGTGTTCTAAGATAGGCGCCAAATTAGTGTTATTCAGCGCTACAGCAATCCAATGTATTGATGACTTCAGAGAGGAAACCATCACATTCCTGACCATACCAGTACATGTGAACAGAAACTGACTTCACTTGCGCTGAAACAGACAACAGGTATGTCAGCAATGGGACAGATCAGTACCGAATAATTAGGCGATACTTTAAAAATTACTGTAGGACAGCTTGACAAAGGACTCAGTGTGCCTTCCTCTTAGGCTCAAATTCCCTGGGATGCTCAAACGAATCCAGCTGCTCCACAACAACAGAAAACCACCTGCATAAAAAAAATATGAAGTATGTGCCATCCTGTGTTGGGTATTTCAGATCCTTTCTTGCCATTGACCTTTGTTCTCATGTACTCAAATGGTATACAATTGCAGTTCCTTTGATGAAGCTCATTCATCATATCGAGGTGAAGAGCGAGTGGTCATCAGACGTAATACATAAATTTTGAAGGTGGCAGATTTATAGTGATTGTGCTGGTGATTATATATATATAGTGCCGGTGATTATATATATATGATTATGGCCATATTGGCAGGGCTTCATTACTCAGTCAACATGCCAGCCCACTACCTATTATCCAGTACTATAAGTATGGCAAATATGATTTTGAACTCCAGATTTCATCGCAACATGTGTTGTATGCATAGTCTTCAGATTTGAACATATTGAAGTGGGTAACTCAAACCAACATACACGATATACGCGATTCAAAAAGACTCTCGCAGCTCTAGAAACCCTTAGCGACACAATGAATAGACAGATCCCCATATACCTGACCAATGGTTTTGATACTTTCCCAAAATCATAATTTACACATGAACAATGTTAGCGCAAAATCAATTTATCCAAACAGGTCGCTAGAATAGTAGTATAATTAAAAATCCTCCCCTCTCAGTACTGAAAACCATCCATGAAGTTTCACGCACGCCAATTTTTTTTTATCCTCGTTCCGAGCTTTATCGCGACAGTGATTTCATAAATCGTGAAAGAGACGAGAACACGTTGAAAGCTTTTGCCAGTGGCGAGATTTCTTCCGGATCTTCCGCCGTCCCATTCACCGGAATCGCCATGAAAAGCGACTGACACATGTCCCACAAGAGCCCCATGTTTAGTCTCACAAAATTGCCTTGAAAAAAAAAAAAAATGACACCTGGTGTATGACACTTTGGTCAAAGTAACTGGTACTAAGCCGGTAAGAACGTGCATTACCAGACTTACTTTCAATATAAGACTCACAAACAAAATCATTCCACTTAAGCAAGGAAACTGCTCACAATAAGCTTTGACTCCTTTGGTAATGTAGATCTATACTACAGGAAAAAGTTGGGACTCAGCCTTGTTTGCTTAAGAACCATATCAAATAAATCAGTCTATCTGGACATCCCCACACTCCAAAAGTACACCTTGAATGGACATCACATTAGAGAAGAAGTGCACACCTCGATGTCATCAAGATCAGGTCGACTTTCTTGATCTCTATAAAGAAGGTACCGTCCTGGTTTGTCAGGATCGTCCAAGAATAGTTTGAACAGGCTGTCCAAAACCCCATCCCTCTTTCCCATCAAAAAACGGATTGTAGCAAATACTCCCGTTTGCATATCACCAGTTTAACAGAATAACTCTGCATACAACTACAGGTATTCAGCATTGTTCAGCATTCACTAAATTGACTATGAAAGAAATGAATTCTTTACCTCGGATAATTCCTGTATATGGCACCTGCTGAAAGAGGTCGTAGCAAATAAACGTTGGTGAAGGTACTGCACATAAGCCACAGTAAATGCATCAGAACTTCAACTGGGAAAAGAAATACCCCACCGAAGTTAATAACCACATGCAAGCCTGAAAAGAAAACAGGGCCTACCACACTCCTGCTTCAGCGTAGAAAACATTAAACACCAGAAATTATGCTAATTTGACAACCAAGAGCTTCTTAGGTTCATCGTTAACCAGATTTTGGACCAGGATATGGTTCTCGAATTCTATTGACGACATACTGTGCAGAAACATTTATAACTAAACATTACAGACGTAATGTATAGCTTTTTCGCCTCTAATAATGTGAAAATGCAACAAGAATGCACCATATTTATAAACACAAATAAAATCTATAAGGATAAAACACAAAAAACAGAGACCAATCGGATTTTAACACAACTACATAAGAATGGACAAACGTATAAAAATTATCGGAACTTTGGATAAATCGATAGTTACCCATTAACACCAATGAATACCAATTATCAGGTATCTGATGTCATTTGAAACTCTACCATCAATCAAGTTCTCCACTTCTTCAAAAGGTTCTAGTCACCCACCTTAGAAAATTTTCACGAAGTCGTCGCACATTGAGACCAACCCCGACGTCTCCACTTACAAGTCTGGGGTTCCACATAAGCAAAGGTTGAGGCTGTTCCAAA
Organism: Zygnema cylindricum; assembly: GCA_037447655.1. NCBI lineage: Eukaryota > Viridiplantae > Streptophyta > Zygnematophyceae > Zygnematales > Zygnemataceae > Zygnema > Zygnema cylindricum. The sequence goes on from JBBHKE010001956.1 coordinate 123,943, forward strand.
CCATCACAACATCTTCTTTTATTTTCTCACCCAAAACTACATAGCTCAAAAAACTTTGAGGCATCAAAAAATGGAAAAACTGAGATAGAACGCATTTTCCATTAGAGACTTCGAGCCACCATGTGATACTCAGAACGGAAGCAAAAGTCTACGACGAAAATTCGCACAAGGGTGTTGTGTATTTTGGTGGAATTGTGTAGATACCGATTCAACATAAAAAAAGGAACGAGGCAGAACCACTCCCAACAAAATGAGCTATAAAATACCACAATTCTTGCGAAGCCTTCACTTCACTCCCTAAAATTGGTAGCTTAGACTTAGCATTAATAGAAAGATAATGGTCCTACAACGTTCAAGACCTGCAATTAACTACTTAACTTATGCCTTTTCTGCATCGGTTCTTACTCTGTTTGACTTTCCAATCTTATTCTTATACTTATTGGTAGTGCTTTTCTATTTTAAACTGAACACACCTAATTTGATTGGGATCCCACTTTGCCCACTGCTGTTCTACCCATTTCCATACAAATAGGAAGCCGTCAAACTAATCGTGTTTTATTCATCAAGAATTCCCCGCTTACAAAACCTTACTCCAAAAACAACAGATAGGAATATGTAGCTCACCAAACCATCTGCGTCCTTTAAAGCAGCTGCAATTCGTTCCACAGTCTCCAACATTTGAAAATCAGGAATCACCATCACCACTGCCTCATCATCCGTGTCAATTGGTTTACGATCATTCAGACTGTCACCACATGAACACCGACTTCACACTTCAGTAACTGCCTGCAGACACCTTCACATTTGAAAAACATACAACTCCCATTTGTCAGAAGATTTTCCGAAAGGATTAACGCTCAGAGGTGAAAAACTGAACACCATGTCGTAGCAAATCAACTTATCTCTTAGAAGATACCCCGCAATCAAAAATGTTTAAAACTATGTCACCTCGGTTAAGTGGATCCAAACAACAAAAATCACATAAAGGAACAAAAGACTGTAGAATGGCTTTTCAAGCTGCTGTGAACTTGACAATCTGTGAACAGACTTGACAGATTCTGCTGGACATGAAACCTGAATGAGGTTGCCAGGGATAACAACATATCTCAAAAACATGTAAAAAGGAAAGATATACTTCTTCTCAGTATCTTGAGAAACAATGGGCACCAGTACCATACCTAGCAATAGCAAAATTTGAATCACTCCACTGATATCGCAACATTGCTGCGACTCCTGCATCTGGAAAGAGAGCCTTCACCTTCTGCAAAACAGCAAGTATTCTTTTCCATAACAAGTTCAAAATCCTGTGAGCAAACTGCAACTACCAATATGCCTCCATAACTTATGTCTCTTAACCATCAGACACATTTCAATCATGAGAGCAAAAAAGAGCTATTTCTGAAAAACTTGATAGTGAATCTACATTTTACTGCCAGATGGAAACAGCAGCCACCTGTTCAACTTACAAGAAAAACATATACTTTTCAATCGAAAATAGAAATAAATGGCCCAGAAGCAGAGGACAGCCTAGTAACGACAACATATGACCTTTACCAACTGCAAAGCCATGACATGAACAGCATTTGACTCTTACAGTATCCACTATTCAAATACAGTCATTTATTGATCACCACCAATTATATCTCTTTAGGTCCATTCAAATAGGTTGCTTCATGTATACCTGTTGTCCTCCCAGGTTCCTCTGAAACTCATCCAGAAATACTCGGGCACATTCCCACACCCTCTGTTGAGCTCCCTCTTCCGTCAAGTTTTCCAATTCTGGAACTAGCAATTCCACCTGTCACTCCTTTCCACCTCGAGCACCTTGTTAAGAACCTCCTAGATATCCTTAAATAACTGAAAGCCCTCATGAAAGAAGGCAGTGCTTTCCCCACTTCACGGGACACTTGTTTCAGTTAGCAATGCAGACTCTAATAGGTAAGAAAAGGAAGATTGGGTCGAAGAGGTCTTGCGTCAGTCTCACCTTAAGGTTTATCAAGGCATGACTTCTATACCTGCACCTTCATAACGAATCAAGAGATATCCTTTTTGTAATAAGCAACACACGACCATTGAAGAGACTAAAGAGTTAAAGTGTTTAATCTAAACAGAAGACTGTCGGTAGAACAACAAGGTGGGTGCAGAAAAAAAAGACCTACCAAATTCACTACAATCCCAGATTGTATGCCCAACTTATGCGAAAATTAGAAACGGTATATAACAATACGTTTCAACATACTTCCTACAAGCACTGCAGTGGGCACAAAAGGTGTCTTATTTAGTCCCATGACAAGGTATTAACTAGACTCCAGAGGCGCATAGATCTTCATCCCATTTATTCTTTCAGGTTAAAAAAGTTGTAGCGAGAAGTCAACACAAGGTGTAGGGCCATGACAACCCCACTAGGAGAGCTCTCCCTGGTGGGGGCTGGTTGACCGACCCTCTTTTCTTTATGCGGAGAAGTAACTTGCAAGATGACAAAACTTTAAGCATCCTGCTCGGCCACCGCAATTGACCCACTTATGCACCAAATACCATTGAAAAGTTTATAGAAAGAGACTGGAATGAGGTACAAAAAGAAAACAAGGGCGCATACAGAGACCTGAGACAGTCACATAGAATATAAACCACTTAAACATAAACAAACTAACAAACAGTGTAATTTAACCTACCACGCAGCAAAAAAGAAGTACAAATTATGCAGAAAAAGGTGGCAAGACCGTACGATTCCGCGAGATCCTCCCGCGAGCACAAAAACGGAGGCAGCTTTGCTGGCTTGAAGAAGAGCTCCCTCCAAACTGTCAGGCAGGACTCTGCCATAACCAAACTTAAGAAAAATCAGAAGGAAGTCGCCGTTCTGACGAGAATTAGGCGTTTAATGTTTTCCAAAGTTTAAGGTTTCTCCGGGTTGTTTAAGGTTGTGTAGGGTTAGATCCTTAGGGTTCTGTTGGGATCTAAGCGCTACTGAGTCAGCAGAGATCCTAATAACCTCTTTCCTACCCACATTGCTTATTCTAGTAATTAAGGTCGTATTCTAAAACTAGTTAAATAATATCTATTTATGCTTACTTGATCTATTTTTTACATTAATCTTTTCATTTTCTCATCTAGCTACATTATCTATTTATCTTATCTAGTTATTTTTACGTAATCTATCTTTCACATTAATCTTTTTACATCTGACAGAAGGCTCACTCACTCCACCACCTGCGGCGGTCTCTCCAACAAAACTAAAAAGACAGGTTTCTGTCTTTTGAAAATAGTAAACCGATAAATTTAGTATTGAAAAGTAATCCAGTAATAGATAAGCATTACTCTGGTAATTGCGAATGAACCGGTTCAACAATTCTGGTGTCAACAGGGAATAGGAACCTACACCTTCGATTGTTACTAGAGTTCGTAAATTTTTAGCGTTAATGCTGTAAAAAAATTAGCTACACTAAATTATGACTTGCAACATGGCTTATTGTGAGCCATATGCTTATTAACATAAATTTTATGATTTTGGGTCAAAAAAACGCTACTTTGAATTAGAGTGATTAAGTGTAATAGCGATGGGTGGTTTGGTACGGCAACCATCACATACGATCGTCTAAGTTACAATCTTACCCCATAATTCCACACGTGTGAGCCCAGCATATGGGGCGGTTCTATAGTAAGGAGCGAAGCTATTTACATTTCATAAAGCCTTTTCGAGCAAGAACGACCTTTTCTGACAAAGACCTGACAAACTTGTGTGAAAAAATACCGCAGAAAAGAAATAAGTTGCTACCAGGACAAATAAACTTTGCCTTTTAAGAAAATAGCTAGTAAAAGAAAAATCTAAGAAACTTACTCATCATCCCTAACGCTCTCTCCCTCGGCCTCTTTCGAGATGGGCCCTTCAACTGCGTCAACTAAATCATCTCCCCCTGCCTTCTCTTTTCGCTCAAATTGCTGAAACTTTGCTCTCCGTAAAGTTGTGGACTGCCGAGAAAACCGTTTTCTGCTGCCCTGCAGGTGACACCAGGGTTCTTATAAAAAAAATTAATGTCAAACTAACAAAGAGTGAAACCAAAAAGTATAAGTATTTACCAACATAACCAGCAAAAAAACGGAAACGCATGTTATGAATGGCACATTGTAACGTCAATGGCTTTATGCCGGCACAAATACTTAGAGAATTTTAGAAGCAATAAGAACCCTACCTGGCTCTTACGTGAAGGGGGAAAAAAAAAAGAATCATGAAGACAGCATGCAGAGGGAACTTACCACCTGGATCCAGCTGTCACATTTCCTCTCAACAAATGCCTTGTTTGAGACGTGTGAAACAATAGTATTCTGTAGTAGAGAAGGATGACGAATAAACGCCGTACTACCTCCACAATCAAATTCAGAAAGAAAAGTTGGACCTGAGAAGTAACTCGAAATATTTTTGCATACAGCCGCCATGGCTGTCGACTGCCGAATTCAACTCTTTTGGAAGTGAACGACATGACAGTTCACAATTCCACCCTTGACAAGATTTAGAGTTGGTCGAAAATATTGTGAAACGTTAATCGCTGACGTTAAACGGTGGGCCAGTAGCAGGGTTCACACTGGTACCGATGATAATGTGTAGAGAAATATTAGCGCTGTTCCCACGTACGGAACGTGGCGTTTTTGGTTGGGTCTTTGCTACAGTACAGTACAGTACTGTACTGTACTGTACTACAGTACCGTACTATAGTGTTGTACACCATATCGGATACAGCGCGATATATTTAACATGATGTTTTTGCCGTGTAGTATCGAAGTATGTCAAAATATTGTACAGTCCTATAGTAAGCACGATATTAAAATCGACAAAATATGGATGCGATGTATCGTTATACTCTAGGCCAGAGGTCGCAAAAGTCAAAATTTTACATAACCGAAACCGACCGTTTTTTTTTTTTCAAAATCTGAGTAACCGACGCCCGACCGGGTTATGTCACGCTCCAAAATTGTTAACCGTTAACCGAAACGCGCTTACGAAAATAAAAGTTAACCGAAACTCGATTTCTCGCGACTACCCATACCCGCCCGTATCCGAATATGTACAAAATTAGTGGTACATCTCCCGTATACCTTCCACTATAACAAGGGTACAAAGTACAATAATGTTGGATTGTACGGACAGTACAAAATTTTCATTTTTTTCGATTTTTGCTTACCCGACCGTAGCCGTTTTTTTTTTTTTTTTGTGAATCAACCGCCCAAAACCACCTGGCCCCCCAAATTTGGCAACCGAATCCGTTCCGGATCCGACGCGGGCAGTCGGTTAACGGTCGGTCACGGTTTTGGTTGACCGTTTGCGACCTCTGTCTAGGCCTAGTTACCAATTTCGTACAATATGTGAGATGTTTCATATCCACATGCCACTGAGTTGGGCCCCAAAAACGAATTGGGAGACCCTCTCGATCAAACATATTCTCCCCAAACTTAACCTTTCTGCGTTTCGGCTTTCAACGGCTATACTGTACCGGATCTTGCAATTGGGTCCACGTCGTCCCCACCTTCCGCTTTCTCCGCGCGACCGTATGTTTAGGGTTTTTTATTTGTTTTTGTTTTTTTAATTAAAAAAAAAAATGACCCTAAACATCTAAACTCTATATTAGATACCCGATTACGACCTTTGTTTGGGTGTGCGGGACGCGTCCCGCGAGGTGCCGAAGGTCCCGCATATGTATGGAGGCTTGCTCCATACCCATACTGTACTGTAGTTTTCAGACTGCCCGAAACATTGGAATAACGTGACAAAAAATTACGCAATGCCAATCGGATGAGATGAGAGACGGATTGGTTATCGGCAGGTATTTGGCAGAATTTCAAAATAAACACGATTTTTGGGGCATGTCGTTTCCCCATTTTTTTTATTTGTCCTATTTCCCGCGTGCTCAATGTTACTACGTCACCATAAAATGGATACACAAAGTCTTAATACATTAACCACTCATTGTGAACATATTATAACTAGTGACCATACAATTTCATTGAGATAAAGGCGAAGCACTCTCAGCTTTGCCAGCTTTTATTGGATAGAATGAACAAAAGTTCAGGTGTGGTCGCGACCTTTAAACCATGACATTCATGGTAGCCAAACAGTCCTTTGCGTATTTTCAACCCATGAAATTCACATTCATTTGACCATAATGAACAGTGTGTTCCCAAAGCTACCTTTTATATCGATGGGAAGGAACCTCCGAGAAATACTTGCGTGGTCTCACCTGTCGATTTCCACTTCTTGTTCCTTGCTTTCAAGAATGAACTATCTGTACTATCTAATTACTCCAGGCTGGAACCTTGGGTTTCCCACTAGAACAATAGGTCAGTTTTGACGCAACAGCTGTCCCCCACAAGACTTAACATCTGGAATGCGCGACAAATTGTCCTCGCACCCTTCTCTCTGTCACCCTCAAGTACCAACGCTCGGTATGTCAAGCCTCCTGCCCCAACTCTCTTCCCTTAACAACTTAGGTCTTCAAACCAGATTTGGAGGGCTGAATCATCCGTGCAGCTTCCTTTAAGCCTCTCATTTCCCAAGTCACCATACCTAGATCATGGGAGTAAGCAATGTATTATCCATCTCTTGGTGGCCTTGCCATCTGGTTTGCAGGCCCATTATTCTCCATCGACCTCGCGACAGAACAAGTCTAGGAGGTGTGATAGAAAGGCTTCTTACAAGACTTAACTAGTCTTATTTTTCAAACCCAGCGCAACTCGACTCAACCAGACTCGACTGCACAACCTCAACTCAGGTCAACTCTCCCAACATAACCTGACAACAAACCCAAACATCAAACTCCAAATGCGGAATTTTTCATCCTCTCGCACCCCTCCCCCTCCTCTCCCCTTTCCCTTCCCTTTGTCCCTCTCCCTCCCCCTTACCCTCCCTCCTCTTTGTCCCCCACTCTCTCTGCCTCTCCTTTCCCCTCCCTAAAAGAGAGAGGGAGAGAGAGGGAGAGAGAGATAGAAGAAGAGATACAGAGAGAGAGTGACACTGACGAGTTAACGAAATCAAGAATCGGTGAAAGAGCGGGAGGGAGAAAGAGAGGAGGGATTTATGATTTGTGTCTTGTTGGGAGACCTAAGGTGTGTCTAATGGGGATTTTCTGGTAATGTATCAATGAATGCATTCAATTATTTTAAGGGCATTCATTTCAAAGGATTGTTAATTCGACTAGATTTATTTAGCTTTTCGGTTGATAGTTTGGGTCGCTTTTGTGGTCTATTGTATGTTGTTCTAAAACCACCGCTGCAGGGGGAGGAGGAGCTGTAGTAGTAGAAGTTGACATGATACACAATCAAAAGCTATTAAAAATCCTACCAAACAGTTGGTTTTAAGTGTCCAACAAATCTTTTACAAACATCAAAGCTTCACAAAAGCTCTATCACAATATATAGCAACATAAACATTGACAACTCCCAAAGATTCAGCTCAATTGATCCCACAAAACTCAAGATAGAATACACAGAAGTTTCCAAAAAACTTTGTGCAGTTTTTCTACATGGAAGTCTGGATGCATAAAATGCTCTGAGTCCTAAGTCATATACTCGTAATGAGTATTTACTCTGTGTTGCACCGGCGACACAAGTGTACCTGAGAAGTACGTCCAAAAACAAACTACCACTAAGATCTAAGTGTTCCTAATCCCGCAACCCTAATCTAACACACTAGAATCAGCATTACTCAAAATCTATACTAAGTGATTATATAAATACTTGTCGGCTAAGTCACTAGTGATCTTTAAATGAATCTCAACAATTGACTTGATTCATATCAATTGAGCTGCGCTGTCCTGTACCGAATCATATTCAATCATCCGCGGCTGCGTTGTCTTGTACGGATCATATCCAAGATAGGCGCAGCTGCGTTGTCCGTACGGATCATATCCAAAATAACCGCAGCTGCTTTGTTCTTACTGTGTCGCAGTTGTATTGTCCTCTTCCCATCCCAACTGCGTTGTCTTGACTGCGTCGTAGTTGCTTTGTCTTTAGTGCGTCGTAGCTACGTTGCCCCGTTCAATGTGTGACACGCGAATGTGGGTGTTGGTGCCATTCCGAAATTCCTATACAGTACTCAAATGATGACGCGTGTCGAGGTGAAACTTACGCTATAGATTACTATCTTTCTATCGTCACACTAATTTACTAAGACTGAAAGCTTTCCAAAATCAACACTCCCTTAAAGCTTTGGATCATATCCAAAAATAACCGCAGCTGCTTTGTTCTTACTGTGTCGCAGTTGTATTTTCCTCTCCGCATCCCAACTGCGTTGTCTTGACTGCGTCGTAGTTGCTTTTTCTTTACTGCGTCGTAGCTACGTTGCCCCGTTCAATGTGTGACACGCGAATGTGGGTGTTGGTGCCATTCCGAAATTCTTGTACAGTACTCAAATGACGACGCGTGTCGAGGTGAAACTTACGCTATAGATTACTATCTTTCTATCGTCACACTAATTTACTAAGACTGAAAGCTTTCCAAAATCAACACTCCCTTGAAGCTTTAGACTCACTATATCACTGCTACTGCGATGTAAGAGCAGCGCAGCTGCGATGTAAAACTAGCGCAGCATAGCAACATAGCAGCGCACTAGCACAGCATGGAGGCATAGCAACGTGGCAACTTAGCTAGTGAACCAGTCCAACTGTATCCTCATGTTGGACTAGCGCAGCATAGCAGTATAGTAGTACAACAACTCATCTAGTTACCTAGTCCAACTGCTTCCCTACAATAATAAAGCTTAGGAGCACGAAGAGCTTTAGTGAGCATATTTAGCGATCATTTTTGCATCTAGCAAATGGCATAAATTAATCACCTAGGAAAACACTTTTTCTCTTACAAAGTTTAATCTTACATCCATGTGCTTACTCTTGAAGTGGTGGCTCGGGTTAGTGGCAACGCCAATGGCAGGCTGGTTATCACACCAGATCACCTGTGGACCAACCTGCATGTTTTCCAATTCTTGCAACATGGATTTTACCCATAAGAAATCTTTGAGGGTCAAGCTAGCTGTCATGTTTTTTGACTCCATTGTCGATTGTGGTGTGACCTTTTGAATTTTGCTGCTTTAGCAGCAAGTCTAGTTCCCAATTTGCAGAACGAATCCCATGGTGGATTTTTAGCTCGGCATACCGCCATAGCTTGCGTCACTCCATGTTTGCAGCTTCACTTCTCCTCCGCCTAGTGTGAGTTTGAGCTCTTTAGTTCTTGCCAAATATCTTAAGAATCCCCTTGCTGCTTCACGGTCAGATTTTCCCGTATTTTAGACTTTTGCTTAGTGTCCTAACTGCTGCAGCAATATGAGGACGGATAAAATTAAAATATATTAAACTTCCCACTATTTGTCTGTAAGGTATTAGTGTCATAGGATCATCCTCCCTTGACTCTGAATACTCACTAACAAGAACACTCGGTTCTGTCTCCTCTCCCTCTAACTTCTGCCGAAACTCCATTGGAGTTAAACACCCTTTTGCCCCCCGCATTCCATACTCATCTAACATGTTTCCAATAACCTCTTTTTGAGTCAATTTCATTAATCTCTTATTTCTATCCCTTTCTACTTGAATACCCAAAATATATTTCGCCTCACCGAGGTCTTTTCATCTCAAACCTTGAATTTAAGGCAACTTTGAGTTTGCTAATTTTAGTCATTGATTTGCTAATAACTAATAGATCATCTACATACACAGCTAAATACACTATCCCATACTCACCCTTTAGAATATAAACAAAATGATCACAGCCATCCTTAAAACCTAGGGCTGTTAGAATCGCTTCAAATCCATTGCCTGCCCTGCTACCGTTCAATAACAATTTGCATAACAGGTTATTTTCGTTCTCAGATACATTTAAAGTCACCCATATAAATGTTCTTCGCTTCCATGTAAAGTTTTTACATCCATCTGATGTATTTCCATATCTTTTATAGCAGCTAGAGACAGCAAGATCCTAATTATCGAAAATCTTACAACCGGAGAAAAAGTTTCTTCAAAATCAATTCCTTCCTTTTTATTGTACCATTTTGCCACAAGTCAGGCTTTATATCGTTCAATGGTATTAATGGGGTTGAAATTCACCTTAAATACCCATTTGCTGCCGACCGCTTTTTGGTCCGGAGGGAGATCCACCAGCTCCTATGTTTGAGCCTCCATGATCGACTTCATTTCATCGTTTGCTGCCTCGATCTAGTGATTTCCCTCAAGTAATGAGAAGGCCTCCCGAATGGTCAGAGGCTCTTGTGAGGCTGCCGAGTAGGCAAAGTGAAAGCTTGCTTGTAAGTGACTACTAGATCTCTTTCCCCACGGAAATTTTGAGACTGAGATCGTCGAATCCCTCGCAATCTGCTTTTGTTGCTAGTATTGATCCACAAGGATTGACCACTGCTGTCCCGGCTCAAACTCCAATGGTTGAGTGTCTTGATAAACCTTTTAATACTGCTCAAAAATCGGAGTACCCTGTTCTTGTGTGACAATAGGCTGATTGTAGTTCAGAATGATATACTCTTGCACCTTTTGTTGTTTTTCTATATCTCTCAATGTGAATTGATCTACCAACTCAAACTCATCTTTCATAATAATATTTCAAGCCACAAGTATTTTTTGTTTCTCAAAGACAATGACTCTATAACCTTTGGAGTGATCATCATATCCTAGCAGAATACTTAGTAACCTTTTAGGTTCCATTTTCCATCTATCTTGTGACGTATCTATAATGAAGCATTTAGGTTCCATTTTCCATCTATCTTGTGACGTATCTATAATGAAGCATTTACTACCAAAAACTTTAAAATGACTAACATCATGTTTTTCGCCAGTATAGATTTTATAAGACATAGTCACTACTAATCTAGACCCTATTATATTCTTAATGTAAACAACACAATTTAGAGCCTTAGACCATAATTTCAGATCCATATTTTTATATCCAAGCATCGACCTAGAGCTCTCCGTGAGTGTTCTATTTAATCTCTTGGACACTCCATTTTGTTCCAGTGAATATGGAACCGTCAACAAATAACTTATACCTTCCTTAAGGATAAAGGTCTCAAATTCCTTTGATGTATATTTCCCACCGTTGTCCGATCTAAGGACCAAAATAGGCAAGTTATGTAGTTTCTCCACCCAAGCTTTATAGTGTTTGAAGTGACCGAACACTTCACTTTTCTTTCATAAAATATACCTTTGTAAACCTGGAAAAATCATTTGTGAAGGTGACCATATATTTCATCCCCCCAGCAAATGGTACCTTTGCAAGACCAAAAACATCAGAATGAATTTGTTGAATAAGTTTAGTCGACCGATCGTTCGACTCCATAAGGAATGCAAGTCTACGTATCTTGCCTAAATCACACGCATCACACGTTTTAATTGGCTGATCTGCTACAAAGACAGTATCTATTTTGCTAGCAATTACCATTTTTCTCAAAATATCATAATTTACATGGCCTAATCTTTTATGCCACAACTCATCAGAGTGCACAACACCGAAGTACAAAACACCATTCTCCTTGGTAGTAGCCATATCCATACGATACATCTTGCTATTATCTCTAGTACCTGTAACTGCAACTTTACCATTGTTGCTAACAACCTGCCGACCATTTTTCAAATTGACTTCGAAGCCTTTGCTTTGTACCAAAGACGCAAAAAGCAGATTTTTCTTAAAACCAGGTACAAAGAGGACACTATGAATCGTCCTTTCAATTTCTTTCCCCTCTACATCAACTAGCAAATATATATCTCCCACAGCACGAGTTTGTACACTCATGCCACATGCATAGTAAGTGTTTTTCTCCGGTGTTGATTTCAGATTTTTGAAGATATTTTTGTTCCAACATAGGTGGGCAGACGCTCTTTTATCCATTAACCATCCAGGGTCCTTTGGGCCCTCCATCGTTGCCACCATAGCAAATAGATCTGCATCATCCTCCTCTGAAAGGTTCATAGTATCATCCTGGTGCGACGAAGATGCCGAAAACAGTGCATTTCCGCGAGGTGGAGGTCTCGTGAAGCTTTTGAAAAATTGGCTCAAATGCCATCTTGGCGTGTATAAACATGTTTCGTTAGCTTTTTGAAGTTTAGGACGGAACCCATATCCATGATCTTCTTCACTAAAATAAAATCAAGCATTGTTAAACTGTCTATTTCCACCTTGATTAAACTGGTGAAATTCATATTGTGAATTTAATTGGTTTCTTTGTTGATTAAAATGGCCCTTTTTCTCAAAGTATGTAATGAAAGCTTATACATGCTCAACACTGAGAATTTTAGATGTAGCCTCCTCCTCTTGTAAAATATTAATCGCTAACTGTAAAGTCCAGCTAGCCTTATCTTTTTGTTTGAGTTAATCAGAAGCTCCTTTTATATTACGACGGAGACCCCTCATTAGCAATGTTGCCTGTTAAAACCAAGTAAATGTGCCACCTGCACACGCATGGTTCATCTTGTCGCCAGTGTACTTATAGTCCCTGATTTTTCTAGTTAACAGAAGTCTTTCTGGATATTAGGTTTTTCATAATCATTTTTAAGAGACTTCAAGATATAGATTGCCTTTTTCATTTTAAAGCGAGACATGGCTAAGTCCTCTGATATACAAAATTTTAAAATAGACCTAGCCTGAGTATTCTTCTTAGACCTAGATGTATCCGACTCATCCAACGAACCATCCAATATATCCAACAGATTAACATTTTTAAAGTGAGTCTCCACCATATCCGCCCAATAACCATATTTCTCCTTTGAGGAGATAGAAATTCTTGATGACAGACCGATAACCTATTGTTCAACAACCACCAGTGTAGGTGGAGGAGCAGCAGTAGTAGTACAAGTTGACATGATACACTCACAGAAGCTATCAAGAATCATACCAAACAACTATTTTTAAGTGTCTAGCAAATCTTATAGAAACATCAAAGCTCTTGGTTTGAAAAGTCATATTCGTGAGGGCGTGTGGTTTCGTGTGTACAAAATGTTTCGTGGGTATAGTACGAGATTCTAATGCTATCTTGATTAACTGTGGAGGTTTGAATGGATCTGCTCGTCAGTGGACAAGTGAAACGTCCACCTTCGGGAACTCCACCAGGATTTGGAGGAGTAAGGTTTCCTACAGCAACGGCTGCCTCAACGGAGGAGGCAGATGTTGGGGACAGTAGTGTGTCCGAAAAGGGGAAGGGGAAGGAGACACCCCTCACTTCTATTGCCACAATACAGGGAGCGGGGACCGTGAATACCGCGGAGAATGACACTCAAATATGGGAGGATGTAAACAGGGCTCCCAATAACTTCATTCTGAGACACCTCACTCAAGCTTTGCCCACCCCTCATCTTCACATTTACAAGGCCGAGGAGTTTTGGGTGAGTTTGGTGGAGATTTATAGAGCTGGAACTATTTAGGAGCTCCAGTTGGCTAAACAAAAGCTAGTGAGTTACACTTACAAATGAGGAAAGTTGTTAGATTACTGTAATGATCTTTCTTGTTTGTATATGGAGACGGAAAGTGCCGGGTGGACAAGTACAATGAAAATGAAAGTTAACACCCTTATCATTAAGTTACCAAATGAGGATGAGAACATTGTGTACTTAGTACGAAAATGCCTGATAGTTCATAGAAATGGAACATAGTGGTCAGGATGATACTTGTGCAAGAAAACACAATGGAGATTATGAGAGGAAAGAGCATTCAAGCTCTAGCAACAAGAGGGGACCGATGGGGGAAGGACGAGAAGAAACCTTACAGGGGGGAAAAAGATCATTCTGGGGGACCGAGGCCCACAAAGGGTCTTTGTCATTTTTTTAAAAAGCCGGCACACTTCATCGCAGATTATGTCAAGCTATCAGAGCTGAGGCTCGAAGAGAACCGTGGAGGGGGTCCTTCCGCAGGGAAGAAAAAGGCACTTGTGGTTACAAAAGTGAGTGGAGAAACCGAGGATGATTCCTCTGAGGAGGATGGGGAGCTTCTTCTTCACGAGAGTCTGGAGGAGAAGGAGATCCCTCGGAGACAGAAGTGTGACCTTGGAGCAATTCGGGAAGCTCCACAGGAAGGATGGATTATCGACTCAGGTGCATCCATGCATATGTGTCGTGATAAAGAACTGTTCACTAAGCTAAAAAAGATCCCTACTCTAGAGATAGAGTATGGGGATGGGAGAGTGGTTACTACAGATCTAGTGGGATCAGTAGATCTGAAAGTCTTTTTAGAGGGTTAGACTTCTATACTTTCATTCTCAGATGTACTCTACATTCCTCAGCTAAGTAAAAATCTTGTCTCTACGTCTGTGTTAGATGACAAAGAGTTTGATACCTTTACTAGAAAGGGAGTCTTTAGAGCTAATTATGGGGATGAAGTTTACTTCACGAGAGATAGGGGTAGCCAAGGAATGTTTAGGCTTAACCTGAGTAATGAAAAGAAGAATGCTTACTAAGTTGGTGTTCCTAAGTTGATGATTTGGCATAAGCGGTTGGGGCATGTGTATTTTGATAGGTTGAGGGAAATAAAGAAGCTTGGTGTAGTAGAAGGCATTCAGTTTGGGGATAATGAAATGATGGATGATTCTAGTGGGTGTGCTCAAGGTAAGGCTCAGAGACTTCCCTTTCCCAAAGCCGCCACATATAGAGGTGAGAAAGTGTTAGATTTGGTACACACAGATATTTGGGGACCTACAAAAGTACCCTCGGTTGGAGGAAAGAGGTTTATGATGACAATAACGGATGACTGGTCTAGATACTAAAAACAAAGTGTGAAGCATCAACTTACTTCAAAGGATAATAAATTTATCCGTGGAATCATATTCACTATCCCATCCGATATATAAGTTATCATCCTCTATTAAAGATTGAGGGATTGCATTTTCAAAAGAAAGGGTATTATAATTAACTAGCATAGGTTATTTTATAAGTTGATTTCTTAATATGTGCAACTTTTCCGCGATCTCGGCATTAATTCCGGCCGTCCGATTAAATGCACATTTATTCGTAGCCGTAATAAATACGTGTCCGGTATTCGTTTTGTTATTGAAACAAATGGGCGGTACATGTTTCTTGTCTGTACCTTAATTCGTACTTTTACATTACTGATCTTTATATCCCGTAAAAAGTTTTAGTTAAATGAATTATCCTACGTGGCAATGTTTAAGTAAATATCAAACCATATAGTACGTATCACTATTCTACAGTTAACGGATAAGGCTACCGGCTAACGGCAGCTCACCGTCCAGCAGGTACCAAGATCAAATCTTGGGGGCAGCATATATCCTTTTAGTAAATATACCCCTAACGGTAAATAAACTAATATATATTTCCCATAAACCTCTGGATAGCCTAGGTAGCCATTGCTCTAGCTTCCTCTCCAATTTCTCAATGACTGCGACAAGTTTGAGAGTTGGAGAGAGAAGTTAGAGATAGACTGCCTCGGCTTCTTTCCATATTTTTTTTTAGGCCCATAAAATACTTAAAAAGGACCATTAATTTCTACACTCCCTTTATTTTCTAGACAATCTTTAATTTCAGACCACACTTCTCCCTGCAAAAAATTAGCTTAGGGGAAGGCACAGGTTTGGTCATCATATCTGCTACCATCTCACTATCTAGTCGGTACTCTAAACTGATTATTTTGTTTTCTACATTCTCTCTAAGAAAGGTGAGTCTAATGTCCATGTGTTTGGCTTTAAAATGATGTTTAGGATTGGCAAAAATAGCGATTGCTGCCTGATTATCACAAAAAAAATTCTGCACACCACTTTTAAGGTGACAAACCTCACCAAGCAAAGACTTGACCCACATCAATTCTTTTACAGCAGAGCAAGAGGCCATATACTCAGCCTCCATGGTGGGTTGAGCAATAAATTTTTGTTGTTTGCTACTCCAACAGCAAGCCCCATCACCCACATAAAATACATACCCAGAAGTACATCTCCTCATCGGAGCATCACCATAACTGGCATCACTCCAAGTAGTGATGTCAGTATTCTCCCCACCCAAATGCAACCATAGATCCCTAGTTCTTATCAAATATCTAAGGACTCTCTTAGCTGCCTCCCAATCCCTCTTAGTGGGAGCATTTAGACTTCTACTCAGCAGTCTTACAGCTGCACCTAAATCCGGCCGGTTACAATTCATAAAATAGATTAGACTTCCCACTACTTGCCTGTAAGGAATAGTCTGCATGAACTTTTGTTATTCAGGAGATATATCCTCGTTTAAGACTATTACTCCTTCTTCCTCACTTCGCTCACTTCCCTTCCTTAACTCCATTGGAGTTGTACAACTATTAGCTTTATCCATCTGAAATTTTTCAAGCATGTTCCCTATTGCTTCTTTTTGAGTAAATCTTATAAACTTCCTTTTTCGGTCTCTTTCTACTTGAATTCCCAAAATATATTTTGCTTCCCCCATATCCTTCATTTCAAATCTCCCCTTAAGATCGGTTTTCAGTTTATTAATTTTTTCCATTGATTTACTTAAAACAAGCAAATCATCAACATAAATTGCAATAAATATAAAACCTTTTTCATCTTCAAAAACATAGATTGAGTGATCTCAGCTGATCCAGATATATCCCAGACCGGTAAGAAACTCATCAAGCTTCTTATTCCACTGTCGAGGCGCCTATTTCAAACCATAAAGAGATTTAATCAGCTGGCATACCTTACTCTCCTCTCCTTCCTCCACAAATCTTTCGGGTTGTCGCATGAAGATCTCCTCTTCCAATTCTCCATGCAAAAAGGCTCTCTTGATGTCCATCTAGTGCACCTCTATGTCTTCCGCTGCGCCTAGACAGAGAAGTATGCAGACGGAGGGAAATCTGACTACCAGGCTAAAGGTTTCCTCATAATCGATTCCTTCTTTCTGTGTAAATCCTTTTGCCTCTAATCGGGCTTTGTTACGCTCAATGGTGTTATCCGGGTTCAGTTTTAATTTGAAAACCCACTTACAACCGATTGGTTTTTGATTAGGTGGATAGTCCACCAGCTCCCAAGTATCGGCTGCCATAATTGAGGCCATCTCCTCATTGATTGCATTCTTCCACCGGTTTCTTTCTAGACAACTCATCGCCTCTCCATATATTTGAGGTTTATCTTGATGAGATAGTTTTGTTACCTTGTTATTAACCTGTTTTTCTTGCAATCTTTTGCTACTTCTCCTTCCCCCCTTAAAATCTTTGGCCGGAATAGATGGTTCTCGTGGATTCTTTCGAACAATCTCGGCTTCTCCCCTATCCCTTGATTCTGAATCAATTTCCACCACGTGTTCTGCTTCGAGTAGAGTTTTCATTGGAGTTTCCGCAGCCGAGTCCTTTTCGGTCTGATTTGTACCTGCAAGGATGTCATGTTCTCTAAAACCTGGATAGTTAGGAAGCTCAAAGTCATAGGAATTTTCTGACTCAAATCTGATTTTTACTGGCTTTGTATACTTCAACGGATCCACAGACTTTCCTTCATCCATAACTACTAGATGCTTTACTAAGATTATATCTTCCCTTTTTAGATCATGAACTCTATATCCTTTAACATCCTCATCTTATCCTAACAAGTATCCCGGTTTTCCTTTATGATCTAGCTTCAAATTAGACCGATTTGTATCTAGACTGAATACCTGACTACCGAAAACCTCTAAGTGAGATATGTTTGGTTTCTGCCCTGTCCATCTCTCATAAGGTGTTTGATCTTTTATAGCCGAAGTAATAACTCTATTTTTTAGGTAATTAGCACAGTTCATTGCTTTGCCCAAAACCTTTTTCTTATTTTTTTATCTAACAACATACTTCTAGCACTATCACTTAGTGTTCTATTTAACCTTTCAGCTACCCCATTCTGTTCCAGTTTTTTGGAACTGTCTTTTGGTGTTTGACTCCATCTTTCCTCAAAAAATCCTCAAACTGGTTGAAGTATACTCTCCACCATTGTCATTCGTTACTCTCTTGATTGGAGTTTTATGGAGTTTTTCGCTCCATGCTTTATATTGTCTAAACTATCCTGACTTTTGACTTGTTTGTCAAAAATACATCCGGGAATACCAAGACCAATCATCAGTGATAGTCATCATAAATCTCTTCCCCCTTGGTGAGGTCACGTTAGCCGGTCCCCAAATATCTGTGTGTACTAGATCTAGAATTTTTTCTCCCTTATAGGTGGTTGTTTTAGGAAAGGATAATCTGTGAGCTTTACCTTCAGCACATCCACTACAATCACTTATATTATCACTCTCACTAAATTGAATCCCTTCCACCACTCCCATATTTTTCATCTCTCTTAACTTATCTAGATTCACATGCCCAAGCCTCTTATGCCAGATGATAATATCATGAACACAAGGATAATAAAGTTTCTTCGTTTCATTATTTAATAATAGCCTAAAAATCCCATGGCTACTTTTTCAGCAATGAAATAGACATCCTCCTCAATACTAGCAGTAAAGACTCCTTCCCTAGTAATAGTAAAAAAACCCTTATCATCTAATACAGATGTAGAGATGAGGTTTTTGTTCAGCTCCGGAATAAACAATACATCGGAGAATGTTACTATGGATGTCTCTCTTTCAACTAAAACTTTCAGATCTAACGATCCTACAAGAGTTGTGATGACTATCCTCCCATCCCCGTATTCTATCTCTACGGTGGGAACCTTTCTTATCTTATTGAACAGGTGTCTATCCTTACACATGTTCATGGAGGCACCTGAATCTATAATCCAGCCTGCTTCACCTTTCAATCCACCGTAATATATTCCTGCCTTCGTGAAATTTTGACCTCGATTTTCGCCTCCAACTCCTCATCCAAAAAGAGCTTATCGTCCTCGTCCTCGGATTCTGCCTCATGTACCTGTGTCACAAGGGCCTTTTTCTTTCCTCTCGGGGTACCACCGGTCTACCCCTCCTTTAATTGAAGCTCGGTTAGCTTAGTGCACTCTGTCATATAGTGTCCCGGTTTCTTACAAAAATGATATAAGCCTTTGGGAGCTCGTGGTCCGAACTCGTCGGTCTGATTTTTTTTCTCCCTCCCCCAATAGTTTCCGACCGGTTTGCGGGAATCCTTGTTCCTCCAATCGGTCGCAGTTGCCAAGGTTTCTCCACTCTTTCCTCCCCTTCAGATCTCAATCGTATTCTCTCGAACGAGAATCATCCTTACCACTGAGTTCCATATCCACCTTGAGTCCGGCAAGTCCTGCACACGGTTAACTATGTTCTCGAACTCATCGGGTAACTTCATCAGTAAACAGTTAACCTTTTCTTTTTCACTAAAAACTTTTTCCTGAACTCTTTAGCTCCATGAAGAGTGTAGCAAGCTCATTGCAAAAATCCAACATCTTTCCCCCTTTCTATACATACTCCTTAACTTTTTGATCATCCAACTGTTAATGCTGAATTGTTCCACTTCGGTACATCTCTATGAGAGCCATCCAAAGATCGGATGCCGTTTCTACCAGCAAATGAGGACATGCAAGTTCTTAAGTAAGATGGCGTAGGATGAAGTGCTTTGCCGCCATATTGTTGAAGTGCTAGGTTTCAGTATCATTCTCCTCTTTCCTCGGAATAGGTGACATGAATGTTGAACCTGTTGCTATTGGTTTGGTCGTCTCCTTCTCCGCTCCTTTATCCACCACCTTTCCTTCCTTTGTCTCCTTCGTTGAAGATTGATATGCTTTCTTTGTGAATCTGCTTCCTCCAAACCCTGGAGGGATTCTAAGACTTAATGGACGCCCCAATCGTCCACTCATTATCCCCCAAAACCTTTTTTCGCATAGAGCTCCTATCATCATACTTTCCAACTATATGAAGCCAGTTCCATTAAATATTGGTACCCTAGAGGTTTGGCCCATAACCTGAAACTCTGAGACCTCGATAAGGCCTGAGAATGGACAGCCTCCAAGTGCCTCTAGGATAACCCTGACTCCTTTGTGTTTCGGCAAGAACAACTGCCACCCTGGCAGACAAAAACTCTGACCACCTTCACCCCTGTGAAGGTAAGACTTTCTTGAGTCGATAGCAAAAAGTTGACCTTTTGTACAGAAGCTCTCTGCAGAGAGGGTCCTATCTCCTAATTTTTCTAAGTCTTATCTCTCTCACAAACTTTATCTACTGATGTACAGAGCCAATCATATTACACTTCCGTACACAAAAGTACAGCTGTCGGTCTACTTTCTGTACGGATACTATAGGACATGGCCTATAAAATGATACCATTAAAATGAATTGAATGGTTATGCCCGATAATAATAAAATGATGTTTTGTATTCCGGTGGATTATCTTCATATGAGTTGTGGCATAATAGGTTAGGCCATGTGAACTATGACAGTTTGAAAAAAATGGTACATGTTGGTAAAATAAGAGGAGTCACTCTTTCAGATCAGACCGCTAAAACGTGTGATGGGTTTGCACTAGGAAAAATACACAGATTACCATTTCTGCAAGAATCTCATCGTCGGTCCACTAAACTTTTGCAACTAATTCGTTCTGATGTTTTCTGCCTGCCAAGGTACCCTCTGCCGGGGGGATGAAATATATGGTTACATTTACAGATGATGTTTTGAGGTTTACTAAATTCTACTTCAGGAAAGACACGAGTGAAATCTTCAGCCAATTTGAACACTACAAAACATGGGTGGAGAAACTACATGGTCTGGCGATTCTAGAACTCAGATCTAACAACAGCGCGGAATATACGTCAAAAAAATTGAAAATGAAGGTATTAGTCATCAGCTAAATGTTTCATATTCATCGGAAAAAAATGGGGTTTCAAAGAGACTAAATAGAACTATCAGAGAGAGCTCTAGGTCTATGCTTGCAGATAAAGATGTCGTTTCGAAATTTTGGGCTGAAGCTTTGAATTGTGGTGTTTATATAAAGAATACAATAGGTTGAAAATCGGAAGAGACTACTCTTTACGAGAACTATACTGGAAGAAAACCAGATGTTAGTCATTTCAAAGTCTTTGATAGCAAATGTTTTATCTTAGATACATCTAAAGACTAATGGAAAATGGAATCGAAAGGATTACCAGGTATTTTGTTGGGATATAATGATCACACCAAAGGATATAAAGTCTTTTTGTTTGAGAAACATACATTAAATGTAGCAAGGAATATTATTGTAAAAGATGAGCTTGACTCGGTAGATTTATTTAAAATGACAGAGCTACAAAAGCAGCAAAAAGTAGAGAAATATGTTATTTTAGATTGCTAACAAGAGATTGTCACATAGATGCAAAGGCCTCAGGTAGTGACACCGGTGTCTGCCATTCCTCAAGTTCCTCAACAAGTTCAGATCCTGTTAAGTGAACAAAATTCGGATCCCATGAATTCTACACTGCGACCAAAATGAAATCCAAGGGATCCGACGATTTCAAACTCAAAAATTTTGGAGGGAAGACGATCCAATAGCCGATTGCACGCAAACTCCCACTTTGCCTACTCTGGGGCCTTAAGGGAACCTCTAACCATTTGGGAGGCATTCGTATCACCAGAACGACCATTCGGGAGGCCTTCTTATAACCAGAACGACCATTCGGGAGGCCTTCTCGTCACCAGAACGACATCATTAGATCGAAGCAGCTAACGACGAAATGAAGTCGATCATGGAAGCCCAAACATGCGAGCTTGTGGATCTTCCTCTAGACCAAAAAGCGATCGGCAACAAATGGGTATTCAAGGTGAAGTTAAATCCTGATAATACCATTGAACGATATAAGGCTAGGCTTGTAGCAAAGGGGTATAATCAAAAGGAAGGATTTGATTTTGAAGACACCTTTTCTCCCGTTGTAAGATTTCCTATAGTTAGGATTTTGTTGTCCCTAGCTGCTATAGAAGATATGGAATTACATCAAATGGATGTAAAAACAAACTTCTGCCATGGAGAGCTAGAATAGACAATTTACATGCAACAACCTAAAATGTATGCAGAGCAAGGAAAAGAGCACTTAGTATGCAAATTGTTAAAATCTCTAAACGGTCTAAAACAGGCCCTTAGGCAATGAAATCTGAAGATTCATGAATTTTTAACTAGCCTAGGATTTCAAAGGATAAGCTCTCATCATTCTGTCTACGATCTAAAGGGTGAGGATGGAACAGTGTATAAAACGGTGTATTTAGATGATTTACTATTAATTAGCAAATCAATGGCTGAAATAAATTAAATCAAAACTGCCTTAAATTCACGGTTCGAGATGAAAGATCTCGGTGAGGCGAAACATATTTTGGGTATTCAGGTAGAAAGGGATAAAAATGAAAGAGTAAAAATATTGACTTTCAAAAGAGGCTATTGGAATCATGTTAGATGAGTATGGAATGCGGAGGCAAAAGGGTGTGTAACTCCAATGGAGTTTCAGCAAAAGTTAGAGGGAGAAGAGACAGAACCGGGTGTTATGGTTAGTGAGTATTTAGAGTCAGGGGAGGATGATACTTTGACAATAATACCTTACAGACAAATAGTGGGAAGCTTAATATATTTCATGAACTGTACCCGTCGTGATATTGCTCTAGCAGTTGGTTTACTAAGTAGAAGTATAAGAAATCCGAGAAAATTTGATCGTGATGCAACACGAAAAGTCTTAAGATATTTGGCAGGAACCAAAGACCTAAAACTCACACTAGGCGGAGGAGAAGTGAAGTTGCAAACATGGAGTGATGCAAGCTATGGCGACATGCCAACCCGGAAATCCACCACCAAGTTTGTTCTAAAAATTGGGAACGGGACTTGCTACTGAGCAGCAAACTTCAAATGGTCACGGCGAAGTCGACAATGGAGTCAGAATACATGGCAGCAAGCTCGGCCCTTAAAAAACTCTTATGGGTAAAATCCATGTTGCAAGAATTGGGATACATGCAAGTTTGACCACTGGTGATCTGGTGTGATAACCAAGCTGCCATAGCCATTGCCTCTAACCCGAGTCACCACTTCAAGAGTAAGCAAATGGATGTAAGATTACACTTTGTGAGAGAAAGTGAGTTTTCCAGAGTGATTGAAGTATGCTATTTGCGAGATGCAAAAATGATTGCTAATATGCTCACTAAAGCTCTCCCTACTCCTAAGCTTATGATTTGTAGGGATGCAGTGGGACTAGGTGACTAGCTAAGTTGTTGCATTGCTATACTGCCATACTGCGCTAGTCGTACAGTGGGATGCAGTGGGACTAAGAAACTAGCTAAGTTGTTGCGTTGCTATGCTGCTATAATACGCTAATTTGACAACGCACCTGCCCTGCTTGACACCGCAGTTGCGCTGATACACTGAGTCTAAAGCATTGGAGGAGTGTTGATTTTGGAAAGCTTTAAGTCTCAGTAAATTAGTGTGATAGCAGAAAGATAGTAAAATATAGCGTAAAGGGACCGCGTCTTCAGTTAAAGACAGAACAAGTGTTTCGAAATGGCACCGACATCCACATACGCGTGTCACACATTGAACAGGACAACATGCTGTGACGCAGATGGGACAAAGCAGCTGCAACGAAAATGGGACAAAGCAGTTGCGACGCACATGGACAAAGCAGCTGCGACGTAGATGGTACAAAACAGCTGCGATGTAGATGGGACAAAGCAGCTGCGGTTATTTTGGATGTGATTGGTACGAGACAAGGCAGCTTCGACGAAGCTGCGGTGACGTTTAATATGATGCTGAACATGACAACGCAGCTGCGGTTGATATGAATCAAGTCGATGGAAGAGATTCATAAAAGGATCAAAAGTGATTTGTTGGCAGGTGTTTTCGCAACATCTAGATGGACGTATTCGGACAAGAGTAACTAAGCCGGGGGCAAGTAATTGTACAATCGTAATTGTACAATCACTTAGTATGGATCTCTCTGTGATATTGATCGTACAGTGGTAGATTAGCTTTAACGTGAATAGGAGTACTTAGATCCTAGTGGCAGTTTGGTTCTTGGACTTATCTCTCAAAGACACTTGTATCGGAGGTACAACACTATGTAATAGGAAAACTAGGAGTAGAAACTCACTACGAGTATAAGACTTAGGACTTAGAACAAGTTATGTATCCAGACTTCGAGACTGCATAATCTGCAATAGGTTTTTGGGAATTTTCTGAGTTGCATATCTTGGTGTATGTTAGATCAATTGGGCGAAAACTTTGGGAGTTGTCATTCTTTGTGATTTTATATGTTGTGGTATAGTTTTAAGTAGTTTGGACCATTGTATCAGATTTGTTGAGCTATAGAAAACAACTGTTTGATCGAATTATTGGTTAGCTTCTGTGAGTGAATTATGTCTACTTTTACTACTACTGCTGCTACTTCCCCTGCTCCTGCTGCTGCTACTTCACCTGCTACAGTCGTCGTAGAACAAAAAATACAAATCAATTTCTCTTTCCAACGCATTGATGTTTCTCTTGTGTATAATTCATGGCGTCCGCCAATCTACCTCTAATATGGTGTTCTTGCAATAAATTGCACTCTAGTTAGGGACGCTTTTAGGGAGCATAGCCTTGCTGTAGATTTAATACTTTTTGTTTAGTGATCAATTTGAGAGAGTGGAGGAGAGAAAAGAGAAATGATTTAGAGAGGTTTCGGCCAAAAACGTATATATATCTTTTTGGCTAATTTGTCTTGTCTTATGAATGCTTCCGTTGTGAATGTTTTTTTTTGTTTGTGAGTAATTATTTTGCTAGCAATTTATTTTTTATCGATCCTACAGGTGACCGCTTGACTACGATGTGATCACAAAGTTTGATTTACTTGCATTCTATCTAGTGTGGACTACTTATTTCCTCTACGTAACCTATTTCGATACCTCTGCCATTTGTGATTTGTATGAGAGTATCTCCTTTGTTTGCTTAAAGTGGGGTCCATTTGTGAGTGGTTGTGGATGTCATCTTCCATTCACTCAAATGGCTAATCTAGAATTCCAAATTTTTGTGCACATCACCCAACAGCAGCCCCACGCTACCATGCCACGCGAGTTTGTTATTCCAATCAAGAAAAAATCTTAAATGTTAAATGTGTTCCTTTGTGTTGAAACTAGGACTGGTACCTAAGGAAGCTTATCTTAGGATTAGATATCAATTTTGGTAACTAATTTCAGGCCCTTACATTATTTCAACCAAATATTTCTTCTTATTTATTTTGCAAATCGTTTTCTGTTTTCATTCCTTGTTCTTTGCTGTAACTTTATTTTGTAATCTTACTTTTTGGTTACAACTCCTAATCCTACCGTGAGGGGGAGGGGGTGGAAGCAAACTAACCGAGGCATGGGAGAGAAAGAAATAAGGGAAAAAATGGTAAGCTTATTTATTTTCTTGTTTCGATTTTTTTTAAACATGAAGCTTTATAATGTCTTAAAATACCATAAGTAGTGAAATGTTGTTTTCCTTCTTTGGGAAAATATTCCCTATCGAAGAACAGTTAGTGAAAGAAGTTCCAAAACACTTCATTTCTCTAGGAATACAACAAAGAAAAAAGAGAGGTAAATTGAAGTGCAAACTAATCACTCGAAAGTAAGCAACCAATTAAAAGTACATATGGAGTCCAATAAAAATATTAAGAACTAATAAAAACCACAAGATAAAGGAAATTTCTCCTCGTAGGATAGCTTAATCAGAGCTGATTGAAGATGACCGGACGCGCAGCAGTGAAAGCCTCAGCAAGTCCTCCAACCTCCTCTATATCTCCTACTTTCGCCTCAATAGTATCCGACAAATAATAAGGCAACATTTGAAGCGACCGCAACCACACCATAAAAAATTTTGCCCTGTTTATGACGCCAAAGGTTCCTCATTTCCGGTTGCATGCGCTTCATCTTATCATCAATATCCGTTTTGAGATTTGCTCGGATCTTGCGAGCATCCCATGGCATCTTGGAAACTTTGGCATCTGGAAATCATAAAACCATAGTGTTAACCAATAAGCTGGAGACTGCTCCAATAGGAAATTGGCTATGTGAACTAAGTGTCCCCAGTAAGCCCAGATCACTTCACGTCAAAGATGCGTCGTTCTACAGAACCGTATGTGAAAAGAAATTGAAAAAAGCTTGTTGTTGAATGACATTACCTGCTGCACCTTTGTCGAACTGAGACATGGCCGCCTCCACACTCTTCTCAAAAATAGACATCACCTGCTTCATAGTTAAACAGGAAGCTATTCCAATATAATCGTTGTCCAATACGGATTGGGCACCGCCGACAAACATTTTCAAAGCTGCTGTTTTGTGATGGTTTAAAGTTGTCAGATACGCCCCGTGCAGTTCCTGTGAACAACCAAAAGCGAAAATTTTGTGACCTTATGAGTAGCTTTAGCCAAAGAGTTGAAAAATTAAAGCTCGACCAACTAAAACTATATTTTTCAGATAGCTACGGAAACAGTGTGGACGGACACATCAACATACAATGAATTTCGAGAAGAAAAAGAAAGGATAAGAAAGAGCAAAAGTAAAAAAAATAAAAATCGAAATACCGCGCCAGCCTTGGACAATAGCTTCTCCCTTTCCCTGTTCCGAACACCCTCGTCCATCATAGCTGTTTCATTGTCGTATCTGCAATCCAAGGATGGATCAGCAGGGTCCGGAAATAAAAAAATATTAATCGGGACAGAACAAAAGATTTCACAAGACAACAATCGACCAAACCTTCAGGACAGAGTGCTTCATTGAAAAAAGAAAAGTCATGAGTCTATATGTTCTATAACTGAAATTCTTATTTTTGAAATAAGTCAAGATTAAAACCCATGCACTCCGTAATTCCAAGAAACGATTGCTTAATCATTATTGTAATATGATTGCTTGGTTTATATCATACCTGGAAATGCAGCGGATTAATAGGATGTCAACTTGACTTCCAAATCCAGTGACAATTCCCACATTTGCAGCAGTGGTAAGTGAAAACAATGCCTGTGACACAAGAAACGTTAACCAACACCGGATACCAATTTTGTCAAGATACGTCCCCGGGACACAAGAAAAGTCCTACAATGTAACTTCAATATCCCGACCAAAAGTAAACAAGACCTTCTTTGTCCCGAAACTAACCAACAAACCGTTCATTTCAAGAAGATAATGGTGTGCAAACAAAAAAGGGTCATACAAATATTTTGAGTAATAGGTTATTGTAATAATCTAGCTACAGATATTTGCTGAAGATCCAGCGTTGTCATGCCTGCATCAACTTTGGTTTTTCCAATATTCCGCTATGTCTGGTTACCACAAACTGGTGCGGTAACATAATAGACGCTCAACAGGAAGGGACTGTACGCAAAAAAAATACTGTTAGAAGTGGAGATACGAACTCGCCAATGTTATTGTTGCTCTACACTGTTAACATTTCATACTTCCTAACCGTCATAGGTTCAAACTCCAAGCTCCTTGGTATGCAAACCCCACCCCTCACTTTCACGCACCCTTTCTTGAGTTCTGGCGAGGTTAAGCTATTTGCGCTCATCAAGTTTCTGTGTCCACTCTCCCAACCGTTACCACTTTCTCTTCAAATCGGTGACACCGATTCTTCGACCAAATTCTAAAATGGCACTTCAAGTATCTCAAGTGACGTCACGGTTCCGTTCATCCTTCGGGCTTGTGCTGCTCGCCGCCATTTCCCCCCCGGTAGAGCCGTTCTCGAGTGGCTCCGGCCGCAGTGGACAACTCTATAGAATGTGCCTCCGTTGGGAGCCCGATAAGTTCGAAGGAGACAGAGAGTTATATGCGATGCTTTTATACGAAACATGACGGCTCACAAAACTTTGGTGATTGTCATAAACCTCATGAGTCTTCCTTACTATACAAAAAATACTACTAATTACACAATGTGGCACTATAACAATATGCCAGAGAGATTACCAAGAGCCTTACCGCTGACTGACGAAGTTCCATTAATATTTTTCCTGCAAGCTCCTCACATTTTAATTTGGCCACCATAACCTACAGCCAGGACATAGTCCATTTTAGTATACGGAGACAAAAAAACACGGGAACATTCAGAAAAGCAGGAACTAAAAAACTAAAAAATCACCTGAAGAGTTTGAAGATCTGAAACATTGTCTTTGATAATATTCCAAATTTTTTGTGCGTGGGTCGGAAAGGCTCCCCGGGACACCACCTTTGCACGATTTCCAGCGATCCCTTCTGGTGATATAGAACCTTGAAATAGTTGACTGAGCCCTTCTACCTGTACAGAGGCGGAAATAAATCATAGTTCCAAAAAAGCCCGATTCTTCATTACCGATAAAAATGTTCACAGAAGAGTTGCTACTAGCAAAAAAAAAGGCGGCATTAAAAGGGAAGATTCTCACCTCCCGACAAAAGTTGGCGTTACTGAGTTCATAGCTGGATAGAGCAATCACTTTAACCTGGGAAACAAAAACGGAGAACTTTTTAAATATCTAATGTCAGGAGGAATAGCCATAGCCGCACCAGCCAAAACTCGTCGTATAAAACACCACCCGAGGCTGAAATCATCAGCAAACAAAGCTCAATATAACCTAATAGAAAGCACACATCAGAAGTAGGAGAAGAGAGGGATAGAAGACACCAACATTGAAAAAGTCGATTAAAGGTTTATTCTCATGGCGTTCGGGTTTCACTACGGTCTCCCAGATCTGTTGTAGACAAGATTTCATGTAAGCCTGGTAAAATGCAACTAAACAGCTGTAACTCCAAACGATAAAACAAGAAAGAAGAAAAGAAAATGTGCAGCAGTTATCGCTTGTTTTTTGGCACTCTCACCTTCTGTACACCCGCTTTCAGAGTAGCCTCTAGCAGATGCATAGGTGTCTGCATAAACCACATATTTAATGTCTCAATTGTTATCAGATGTGATATTTGAGGCAGAAAGTAACGCTTGGGGATAACCAACATCAATGAGGTCAAACAAGACTAACCTAACAAAGTAAAGATTAGATACTCTGTGCCATTGTATGCCAGCAGCAAATCAAAGAAATGGTGAAAGATACTCACGGGTGACTTGTCGCGGATCACAAACAACAATGTTGTCTTTTCCTCGGTGAAGAAAAGCATCATCGCCTGAAAATCAAGACTTACACCAGTCAGATATATGTGCTTGAACCATATCGGAACTAGGCCCCCACTTCTTCTGTGACAATTGGGACGAATCCCTCCCAAATAAAAATAAAAAAAGCGCATTCAAGCCTGGGCCTTCGGCAATCTGACCTGAAACACTAACTTCAGAAGAGGCCAGCCGGCCGCTTCTCGTCGTCCTATATCATGACACCACCTGGATTCGCGAGAAAAGAACAGTAAATATTACCAGCTTCTTACACATCGTTGAATGCCTTCTGAAGTCGCTTTTCATGTTGCGTGAACTGGGCAACTTAATAAAACGAATCATTTCAATTGCCACCATTTCCCGCCAAAAACAACATGGTGCCCGTTCTGTGAAACATGCATGCGGCATATAGCAAGTAGGAAAAGATAGTCCGTACATGTTTATAATTACAACATCAGCTACCGCCAAGGCAAAAAGAGAACTTTTCTTCTCAAAGGCGGTATCCTCCTGCAAGCAACACAAAGGCGAGCTTGATACCAAAAAAAATGTGAAAGCTGAATATTGATTCCAAGACTATTGTACCCATCATCTGATTTTGAATCTAATAATGCCCGGTTTCACAATGTTTCATATGTGAAGAAGGACCCAAATCTTCTTCGCAAATTCCTGTCCCTACTTAAATCAGACAACACTAGGGGGCTTTCGGACGAAGGAATGCGGGGTGGGGCTTCTTGCGCCTGTGCTTGTAACTCGCTGCTTTTTCGGTATTCCATACCTTTCTTCTTGTCGCAGCTTTTCCATGCCTTCATCGATTACGGCTTAAAGGTATAAAATACCGGGGCGTAGCGCCATCGGAGGTCACGCTTATGCTTGGCTTGCGTGCATAGCCACCGGCTTACGCCGGACCAAAAGGTATGAAATATCGGCGCGAAGGCCAGTGCTATGCATATCGTCATACCTTATCATTGCAGTGCAGATTTCAAGTATCGGTACACTCTAATTACCATGGTCCACCTTAATCATGGTGAGCAGTGTAAACTCCTCAACAAATCACTGGCAAGCCATAATTATGAGAGCCTAACCTGTTGGTCAGGTAATCGTCATTTATGTTTCTATTAGCCCAGTGCCACGTCCCGGCTAGATGATCAACCACATGTTTTGCAAAGTATCAGAAAATCCGCCAAAGCAGTGAATAGTAGCTTCAATCCTGAGATAAGCAACATAACATATTATATACCTCGCCTCTTTCGTAACTGTCTGCCCCCTCCAGGTCGAAAACGAGAGTCAAGGGAGAAATGTCGGCAGCCTGAGACAGCCATATCCCCTGAGTGGTTTGGCTCCTGCAAAGACATTTTTGGCATTTGGAAAAGTCATGAAACGCAAGAAAGTATGTTTTTTCAAATGTGAACATGACCATACCAAGGCCAACTCTCTTTAAGTGTTATAAGTAAACAACCCAGCGTTACAGAAGAAGACAAACCATTTTTGTTTATATTTATTTTAAAATAAAAACGCACATGCAACAACAACATCATGCATGACAAAGTCAAGTGCAGAAGAAAAACTGCAGGAGACAAGTGAACCGGAGTGGACATCTATAAAACCAATCAATTGGCCGAGAGACAAAAAGGTTGTTGTTATTCAGCCACCGACCATCTAAAAACAAACCAAAAAGGTTCGCAAAGGAAAGTAGGTAAGGAACAATAAACCGAATAACTTCGTGTTTAATAATATTACCTTCCTCGGGTTGCATCCATTTCCAGAAACGTCGTGCCAAAAAGATGGTTTAAAAGAGTACTCTTTCCTGGAAAAAGGAAAATAAATTGTAAGATAGAGGTGGTGTTGAGCCTGTGATACAGCAAAAAGAAAACACTCAACACTTGGACTCCTCACCTGAGCTTTGTGGTCCCATAACTGCGACAACAGTATAAGAGTGACCCCAATTCGAAATCCCCGTAGTCTCGAAGAACCTTTCTACAGCAGTTGGGTTGTATCGTCCTTCTCCATCGACGACCTGCACTGGGCGTCGACTATGTTCTCCCATGGCTAGGCCGCAGGTCGCCCTGAAATTAAAGAAAAAAAGGCGCTAGAAGAGCCAAAGGATAATTAAAAGAGTGAATTCTTAAAAGGAGGCAAAACCAGGAAAAGGAAGAAAAAAATCCAGATGATTTTGAAAATAAAAACTTAGCAAGGTAAAAAAAAAAGAAAAAAGGTGTGGGCTGAAAATGCTTATATATTCTGTACATACAAGTTCCAAGAATGTAGGCGGGGTAAATGAAAACGTGAATTGATTTCTCCACTTGATGACTACTCTTCCGCGATTCTAAATGATAGGATCGACACCACTTAACAGCTCAGAAAAGAATCACCACAGCATATGCACTGGCAGAAGCATTGACAAATAACACAAGAGATCGCCAGAAGAAAAGTGTGTTGTAGTCGGAAGTTTTCCCTCACCACATAAATCCCCCTTTAACTCTAAACACCATTAAACTCCAATGATACAATGTAACTGCATTACTGCTGTTTAAACAACTACGACTCTACTTAACAATGTACGACTACCTAACCCAAAAGTAGGCAGCAAGCTAAGCCTCGTTGGACATGACTGGAACAGAAAATGCGCGAAGACGGCACACAGAAAGCGCGTAGACGCGCGTTGCACAAGAAACGAAACGAAAAAAGTAGAAATTGCGAATCGTGCGACGTACACGCGTGAAACACAACCGTACAACAAATGTGCAGACGCCTTAACCGCCTCCGAACGTGCCTTCTCAAGCGCCTGACAAAATTTCCAACCGTCGAAAAAGAGCGACGCGTACCAATAATAGTCGCGGGCGACCCGGTGCTTTGCCCTTTGGTTGCCAAAGGCCTGTCGTTTCTGTACACCGACCAATAGGAGCGTCACAATTTGTCGTAGGAGTTACATGTACTCCACGTCAATCCGTTTCCGGTAGTGTAGTGTACAAATATTGAGAAAACGACAACGTGGCGTGATGTGATGGGATCGCAAGCGCAAAAATTAATAGTACGATACTGTACGTTACTCTACCGGTATTGATATCACGACATTTTGGCGTGACGTCGAATTTGTTTGGACGTGAATCGCCCTTCAAGTCAACTAACGTCAACATAAACTTCGTGATGTGATTTATGCTGCCGTACGATTAAGCACCGATGATTCAAATCCGTCCGTACCAAACCGTCCTTGACGTCGTCGCGAAACCATCCTTGACGTCGTCAGCCGCGGGTCAACTGTCACGATCACTTTGTCGTCTTCGCTGTACTGTACACCGCCAATCGCTATTAGCGTTGTGTACGCTAATTCCGTCCCGCTTTTTTTTTTTATTCTCAAATAGAATTATCCATACTATTTAAAAAAAACCCTAATTCCTAATTAGAGCAAACGATTTCTTCAAAAATTTCCAAATTCCCAATCAGCGTAAACCACGCTAATTATTTGTGTACGCTAAAAAATCTTCTACGGTAATAGCGATTGGCGGTGTAGTGTAGCGGTTTCGAACCGTCCTGTCAAGGGTACAAAGAATCTATCGTCGCCGTCGCGTTAACTCACATCGACGGCATCCTGGTACCTGTTCGTGGCCACCTTGATGACGTGATGACGTCGGCCGCGGGTCAACTTTGTCGTCGTCGCTGTACTGTACACCGCGAATCGTTATTAGCATTGAGAAATTATTAGTGTAAAGAAACAATTATCGTCATTCGTTCTAATTTAGTACCACGAGACGTGGCAGATTATGGTCCACGTCCTTAAATAGTGTAATTTATTATATTTAAGGTATTAATGTCAAAATTTTGGGGCGCCGATATAGAGTTCATAAAGCTAATAACGATTCGGGGTATAGTGTAGCTGTTTCAAACCGTCGTGTCAAGCTTACAAAGAATCTAAGTCCATAATTTTTGTATAGAGATTACCATTACCTCCCATCTTCTTTCTTTTTTCCCTTTAATTTGATCCTGTTCCTCGTCTATTTTTAATTTTCTTTATACTTTACGAATTGTCACTCTTTCCATTCATGTGCACAGGCTTAAAATATTCAGTTAGTGGTTTTTTACACATTAAATGGTTTATAGTGGTTTATGTGAAGTTTATCTTATGTTTCTTTTTTTTGTTTAATGTATGTTTTTTGTTTTACTTTTTAAATAAATCCTATTTTGTTCGTCTATTTCCTTATTTTTACATGTTTTGGAAAGTTTGTATTAAAATCATATGTTATTTCATTTGTTTATTAATATTTATTTATTTTTTGTTATTCAGGTGTAAGTGTTTTTATTTCGACTTTTGGGAGTTATATTTTAGGT